>CM072925.1:1881947-2101947 GCA_036971965.1 Nyctalus aviator | reverse complement strand
CCTGCCCCGCTCCGCACCTGGCAGTGTTCTAGATGTAAAAGATGCTCAGCTGTGCTTTCCAGCGGCTTAATTTCACCTTCTTCTGTGAAAGCAGCTCAGCTGTGAATGTCCGTCTCCTCTGTCCGCATTTCCTTCACCTTCATCACTTGTAGAGAAAAATGTCGATGACGCGTGAACACTTTCTTGTAGATGAAAAGACCCTTCTCTAGGTCACAGTTGTCCTTTTGTCGCTACAGTTAGAAGCTAATTTGATTGATTTGAAACTTACCAACACTTGATACTTTGATAAAAATCACAAGAATGGTGTTTTAGATTAGTACCCTCTACAAAGAAAATAAAAATTCTTGAAGGGGAAAGAAAAAAGAAAAAAAGAAAAGAAAAAGAAAAACCTTGGCGGGATCTCAAAGGCAAAATCAGCAGCAAGGTGCTGGGTGTACGGCACATGACTGAAATCCCACCAAGTGCCTTTCGGCGTGCCCAGACCAGGTGTGTCCAGAGCTAACACTGGCAAACCAGAACCAGCCGGATTGATCCAGCCAGGGTTGGACCTAAGATGAGAGAGACCTGGGAGATACCTTCCCAGGATTCAGCAGAGACAGATATTTGAGTCTGTACCTAAAGCTACGGCCCCAAAGTGAGCCAAGAATCAGTTAAAGGAGAGAGGAGGCTCCGCGAAGCCAGAGCCATACCAGAACCTTCTGTCTCCTGGTAGAAGCACAGGGAACACCTGTTTTCTCACCACGGAGTCCTCCCTCCATCCCCGATCAGTCACCCGCACATAAGAAGTGGCCTTACTGAGGAAAGTGGTGGGAGTGAAACTGCTGGAATCGAATAAAACATGGGCCACCATTTTTAAATAGGTTAACATAGGTATTTCTAATCTGTAAATACAGTAATACGCTGTGTGACTACTTCTTTTCTTCAAAGAGATTAATCAAGGTGCTAGCAATTAACTGCATTTATTAAAGGTGTAGAATTGGATGTGTTTTGACATACGTGTACAACTGTGACGCCGTCACAGCAATCAGAATATGGAACATATCCATCGCCCGAGGCTCCCTGTGCCTCTTTGTAGGCCCCCGTCACCCCTCCTCCAGGTCTGGGTCCCCAGGGATCCGCTGTCCTCGCGGTAGGCCAGCTGGCATTGTCCAGGGCGTTGCAGGGGGAGTTCTGAAGAACATGCTCCTCTTCTGTTGTCTGCCGGCTCCTTCAGAGAGCAGGAGCACCTTGAGATGCAGCCGCGGGGCTGCACGTGCTGATGCTTCATTCCTTTCGATGGTTAGAAACACGCCTTTCTGGGCGCAGCCCGCTGTCTGGCAGCCTGTTGGTGGGCTCTGGGGTTGTTCAGTGCCTGGCTGCTACACAGCTGAGCCGAGCATTGCTGCCCAAGCCTCTGGCTGGAGGCGTGTCCTCTCTCCCGGCTGAGTCCCCGGAGAGGACTGGCTCGCTGCCTGGCTGCCAAGCAGAGGCTCCCCTGGCCAGGGTGGCTGTCGGTTGAGTGTCGTGTTGCGCACCAAATGGTTGCGATCCCTGGTCAGGGCACCTATGGGAGTCACCCGATTGCATTTCTCTCTCTCCCTTTCTCTCTAAAATCAATAAAAAGCATAAAAAAAGAAGTAGAGAGGATCAAAACCAGGTCGTCTTCGCTGTTCCCCCAGCGGGGGCGTGAAGTCACTAATGGCAGTAGCAGGTCCATCCTTGACATCTTTGAGATCTTACAGGGCACGTACCAGCTGGTGATTAGATTATCATGCGTGAGCTGCTCTCTTAGAAAATAGTTTTATTTTATTTATCTATAATAAAATAGTTTTATTTCATATTGTGGTCAGTGTGAAGGGTTTCACTGAGTACAGAAGCATTCTCATAAAGGAAAAGCACCCATGTTAATTTACATGTGGTATCGGACATGCATTCACTCCAGGAGCCTTCTGGAAGTATTGTTACATTAGCATATGAAAAAAGAATCTTCCTAATTTTCTCTACTATATGTATTTATGCTAATATTTACTTTCTCCATTGCAGATTCCCCAACAGATATCGTGTTTAGAATTTCTCATTAAAAACTTTAGTAGTTAGGGCTTTAGCACTTTGCTTCCTTCGCTGAGATTTATTTGTTCCTTGTACATAAAAATCAGATTTATGTTTGCCTTCATTTATATTTTTTCAATGATATCTGAGGAATCTCTCCCATTTTACAAGGAACCATAAATTTATTCCAGCCCAGGGCCAGCCGCTAGCTCTCCTGCTGACCTAGATGCATATCTGCAATTTAGCAAATTTTGAAAATTTGAATGATAGCACATTAAACTGGAATAATGAACCAATAAAAATTTTTTATCGCATTCGAAAAAATTATTTCTTAGACGTTCACACTGTCGTTTTGCTCATTAAAATTATTCTAGGATCATAAGTTACAGCATGTATCCCTAAGGCTAAAGAAAAGGAAATCAAGTCTTTTCTGGTGATCAAATGATCTGGCCCAAGTGCAGACGGATCTCTGGACGCCAGGAGGGCACCATCACGAGTTACCCAGCCCGCCAGGGAGAGAGTCTTGTTCTTGGAAGACCTTCCCATGGCACCTGCCATCTACTCCCCCTGAGGCCTGTGGTCTGTCTCAAAGTTCTCCCCATTCAGTCCTCGCCGGTACGTGACCTTGGGCTCACACGTGCAGAGCCGCAATGCTTGTCAGCAGGTAGAACACAACTATGACGTCAGTGCGTCCTCATGGAGAGATGATGAAATATTACAGTGGAGTATTTAGGCCCAAAAGTCACGTTTCAGCAACAAGGAGGCCAAGGGGAAGTGCTCACGAGATGGTGGCCTACTATTTCTCTCCAGTCTGTGAACCTGTGGCTGGCCTGTCCTATCTCTTCCTGGATTTATAGGGTCCTGATGTCCTCAGAGTGAGCTGTGTGCCCAGGAAGGCGCTGTTTCATGTTTGCCTAACCACTCTGTTGGCCTTGACCATGTTTTACAAATGCACTAACCTCACCAGGAGGAACCCCACTCTGGAAACTTCTACCCTAGGGAAAGGGATTTCTGAACCATACACATTATTTTTATTTTGGTGATATGCAAGACTCAAGCAGTTCTATAAAGGATTTACTTAATGTTGGAGATAGCACTTTAACTTAGCAAAACATCTCATTTGTGGACTCTAATGAACAAAATAAACTAACAAAGTGGAGACCGATGCATGGATACATTGAGCAGACTGCCGGCTGCCAGCGGAGAGTGGCTGGGGCTGGATAAGAAGGGCGAAGGCATTGAGCAAAGAACAGAAAATGAAGACTCATGGGCACAAACACTATGGTGGTTACAAGCGGGAAAAGGGGAGGGGGAGGGAGGAGAGGGGAAAGCGGGTAATGGTGATGGAAGGAGAAATGACTCTGGGTGGTGAACGCACAGTGCGATATTCAGATGATGTGCTGTAGAATTGCATACATGAGACCTGTATAATTTTATTAGCCAATGTCACCCCAGTAAAGTCAATTAAAATCAACATAACATCTAACCAGGGTGGTATTTCAGGTATAGTTAATTAGGACGATCCTTATGTTTTAAGTAAATAATAAAATTATAAGAAGGGAAATTTCATATCGAAGTATTTTAGAATCTAATTTGACAGCTAAATGCATTAATCTGAACAGTAGAGATTATTGGAATCATTCACGTTTCCATCAGTCCTTCAAATGTTGGTGTCTAATTAAAGGAGAGACATGTCTCCTTGAATTCATTCAATACCACGCATCCAGCAGCCGTCCTGATATCTTCAGTGTCTCTGCAAGACATAAAGAGAATAGTTTTTTGTTTTTTTTAAAATAAAATGTGGTTCACCGTCTGTTAGAATTTTTTCTTTTCTTTTTCATCTCTATCTTAATTGTGAATATCACACAGAGCCCTTCAGATGAGGGAAATAGGCTAATTTCAAATTTTCTCTAAATGTACAAATATACTCCTCATTTTCCCTAGTCGGGGCCTAAATTGCTCTGCTTGCATTTGTAATCAGAATTGATTGGGTTGCTGTGGAAACTGGGAGACGTATTTCTGGTTGAAGAAGGAGTGTGGTAGGAGTATTGTTATCATAACCGTGCGGCCTGAACGCCTGTCGTTCTGAACAGCGCGTGGGTGATTTTTCACATTCCAGCCCAAAACGCTTCTCTTTGGAATATTGCTTTGTGGTCATTATTAATACTCTAGATTGTCGTGTTGTTGCTGCCTTTTTTTTTTTTTTTATTTCAAATGCTGTTGTTACATATTTAACTTGTTTCCACATTGAACTCTGCATTTTACACAAATGAAACCAGTTTCCATTTTATTCATACGTACAAGACGCATCGTAGGAGAAAACCGCGAAGCGCAGTAAAATATTACTTATTTAGATGCCAGTCATCTGAAACATTTCAGCTGCTTAACAAGATGCACAGCCGGTGAAAACATTCAGCGGAAGAAAACTCCTGAGCACGTGGCCACAGAGACGGCCGTGGCCAGCGGAGGGCTGTGTGCACGGGGAAGCCGCAATGTGCCTCTTGCTTGTGAAGGCGGAGAGCTCTATCGTCTTTAAAGGTCTGCCCTGTGTCTGAAGTGGAGAATGAGGGAAGAGCCGGAAGAAGGGGGAGCAGAGTGGCCCTCGCCACGCAGGGATGTCGGGCTCGGAGCGAGAATAGCGGAGTCCAGCGGTACGAATCTCGGTTAACATCAGCTGTTCTGGAGCCTTCCATCGGCCTCCTGGTTTCAACAAGAACATAAGCAAAACATTATCTGTGACTCCCAAGGTCTGAAAAGATTCCCCACGCCCCGTGGATCTCAGGAAGCCAAAGGGCCACAGAAAGAGAGCCACCTGCTGCAGAAGGCGACCGAACAGGGAGCTAGGACGGCAGACGGACTGGCTCGCCTCAGCCCCAGGGCCAAGGCTGAGCACACTGTGTGCCTCCTTCAGGTCCGTTTTTAGAAATAGGTCCAGACAGGGAACAAAGAAACCTGCTGAGGCAGAAACATGTTCGAATGCGTGTGTGTGACATAATCTAAGTGACGTGTCGCTGAGAAGTGTGTGCTGGCCATTCAGAATCCAGTCCTGGGCACTTCATCCCGCGCACACTCCAGCAAGGCGTCGGAAGCCGTGGAGCGCGTTTTGCAGGGCAAATGGATGGCGTCTTTAGAAGTGAGCTCTCGTCTTCCTTTAAGAGCTGGGACAGAGGCAAAAAACATACCAGTGTTCATAGACTGTTCACCCCGAAGCACAGTTAAAATTAGATTTGTTAAACCGAGAGGGGACAACATCTGTCTAGATATGTGTACTATACTGTACACATTTTTTTATTTTTTGAATAGGTAATATGTATTAGTTTAAAAGTCAGAAGAGCCCCAACTGGGGTTAAACCCACAACCTGGTACCATGTTTCCCCGAAAATAAGACATCCTCCGAAAATAAGACCTAGCGCAACTTTGGGAGAAAAAATTAATATAAGACACTGTCTTATTTTCGGGGAAACGGGTACATTCCCTGACGAGGAGTTGAACCCACAACCTTTGATGCACATGGGACTATGCTCCAAACAGCTGGGCCTCCCAGCCAGGGCTGACGCGTGCTATTTTCAAAGCCCCTTCCAGCTCCTGTTGCCTGGGACATGCATGCGGTTGGAACGCGTGCCTGATACCAAGTGCACCTGCGCTTAGACTGCTTTCGCTTGGCTAGAGCATATTTCCCACCCGGGTGCAAGGTTTTAACGTGTTCCTACCCGATTTCAAATGCCCAGCTTTTAACTAATTGTCGTGTGAGTTCTTGGTCATTGTTCATGGCACTCCGTGTAGATCCACAGATAATGGTCAGCGGTCATTAAGGACATGGACAGCACGGACTGCCGGGCTGGGGAATGCCAGCTCTAATATCCACCTGCTGAGACAGTTCTCTATTTCTTCATCCATTAAAGGCAACAACAGTGCATACCTCACAGGGAATGAAGGTTAAGAAATAATATATTCAAAACATTAAGACTGTTGGCTGCTAAATATGTTAGCTGTTTTTATTAGTACACTGGAGGCCCGGGGCATGGATGCGTGCAGCCTGGCCTGCAGGGATCAGGCTGAAACAGGCAGTCGGCATCCCCCCAGCGGTCCCAGATTGCAAGAGGGCAGGGGCCAGACTAAAGGACCCCACCCGTGCATAAATCTGTGCACCAGCCTCTAATATGCATAGAAGGACTTTGGTAATCTCTTCCCACCCTCCTTCCTTCCCTCTGAGATTCATCAGTCTGTTCCATGTTTCCATGCCTGAGTGTTGAGCGTCAGTGTGTGTCATAGGTACCTGTCGAATGGTCAGACACTTAGCATATTAACCATATATATATATATATATATATATACATACAAACATATACATATACATACATATATATACATATAAACACACACACACACACACACATATATATATATATATATATATATATGAGAGATAGAGAGAGAGATGTGAGGATGTAGATGTCTATACCATGACCTGAAGATGAGCCATTTTCTTAGCCTTAAATAAAAATAATCATGTATCTGTAAAATTTAGATTCTATTTTCAATATAAGCAATAGTATATATTTTTGAAGTCTTGACATGAAATTTCCATTATTATTATATGAATTGAATGGGTAGAGCAGTCTTCACTTAATGAGAAATTGCTCCCTAGAAAAGATGTTCAGGTGATTTTCACTGATTACAACGGAACTTATGTATGCACTTCTAAGACCGTATTTAATGGATTAAAGCACTAACTGGGTGCTGCTGGGAGTGAGAATGCTTTTGTTAGCCCGTGCTGTGCCCTTTTCTTTTGCAAGGTGGGCTAAAATAAGTTCATAGCTGTGGGTATGTGAAAGAGAGTTCACTCTTGTAGTATTATTTACTAATAATTGTGTTACTTATATTTATTACAACCGGAAGCTTACTTTTGCTCATCCCCGAATACAGTGTCTTCCCGTGAATGTAGGGGTGGAGCTGGGATTTTGGCCCCCGTGAGGACATCTAGCTATGGTTTCCAGGTTGTGAGAGCCTGGGGAATGTTCACATTACCTCACATTCTGAGAATATCCTTGGTCAGTGAGGAAATATATGGTAATAGAATCTCCAGATCCGCATCCACATCCACAAGAGCCGGCGCGGAGGAGAGACGCAGGAGGAGGAACGTGGGGTATTACTCATTTAAATGAAGTTTGTAATACAGCTACTCCATACCGTTATTTTCTTAGGAATCATGCTCACAAACTAATACTTCCAGGAACTACTGCTTTTTCACCATTTTCACCAGGTCTGAATATACTTTATTAGACAAGAAACATACACATGTTGGATATATAGAGGCAGTAAATCGTTTACAAGAACCTCAGGTAACTAGGATTGTTGAAAACTCATTTAGTACAATATGTGGTTAAGTATGAGCTATTATTATTTTCCTGCAGTAATATAAGTGCAGCTGCAGGTGGATTATTTGTGTTTAACACAGTGTTCTAAAAGGCGTATATGAGGACTATTTTTCTTGAAAATAAACCTTCAGCTATTTATGTGTGTGCCTCGATTATGGCTGCCCTGAAGCAGAGCCAGCAATTAGCGAAGGGCCAGCCTCCAGGACAAGACTGCAGGGCGGAAGTGGACAGGGGAGGAGGGAGGAGCTCAGCGCCCACCCCGTGAACAGCTGGCACAGAGGTTCAGTCCTGCCCGGAGTGGAGGAGGGAGCTCTGTGCACGAGCTCCCCCGGCCCCGCAGCCGTCAGTCTGGCTGCTGACCTGCTGCTGCGGGCGGGGGCCTGCCTCCCAGGCACCTCTGGGCAGTCCTCCAGAGGAGGTTGCCGGTGTGAGCTGCCAGCTGTGACACACACAGAGCCCCCGGGGACCTGCACGGTGCCCCGCGACTTACTGCAAGCCAGGGTGGGGCCTCTCTGTCTCCCACAGAAGTAGCTGTTGTAGCCCCAGCACGGTGAGCCCTGAGGGAGTGTCTGGCACCCTGAAGAGCACAGACGTGCCTTCAGAGGCAGGAACGTGTGTGGAACGTGGGAGGAACGTCAGCAGGACGCCGTGAGAGGAGCAGAGTGAGAGGAGATGGAAAAGGAAGGATGAGGGAGGGGTTCAGGGAGTATCCTGAGTGCCACGCAAAGCCAGTGGAAACGGGCCATGGCTTGATGCGACGGTTGAGGGACCACAAGAAGGTCAGAATGGCTGGAGGAGAGTGAACCCGGGAGAAGCTTGAAATGGTAGCCAATGAGGTGAGAGAGCGGGACTCCCGGAATCATAGGGCCATGAGGGCCTTTGGCTGTTACCCTGATGGGCGGGCCACTGGCAGATTGTTAGAGACAGCGAGGTGACGAAGGAGCCACTCTGGGCGCAGAGCCCCGTGGGCAGTTAAGTAGGGAGACGTTCGCCGTGGCAGAGGCAGGAAGTGATGGGGACTGAGATGAGTGGCTGCGGGAGACATGGAAAATTGAATAAGTTCAGGGTGATCCATCTGGCCGGGGGCATTCGCTGATGGCTGGGAGGGGGAAGTGTGTGAGGAAAGACAAGGACGAAGTCCTCTGTGGCTTTCTGGCCACTCGTGCCCACAGGCTGAGAACCGCTAGCAGAGTCGCCTAAGACCATCGGAAAACACAGATATTTACATTACGATTCATAACAGTAGCAAAGTTACAGTTCTGAGGTAGCACGAAAATAATTTTATGGTTGGGGGTCAACACCACATGCGGAGCTGTATTAAAGGGCCGTGGCATTAGAAGGGTTGAGAACCACTGCTTTAAACAGAGGGAACAGGATCAAGACTTATTTTCCCACCAAGTCAAAGAATGCTATTCCTTTTAGAAACCCAGGCGTGCTTTGGTTTTTAATGATTTTTCATCTCACTGTGCCGCACCAGCATGGCCATAGGTGAAGCTGAGAGGGGCGGTGAAGGATTGAGAAAAGACAGACAAGAGAAAGAAAGCTGGCCTCGGTGGGGCGCTGTCCTCTCCGATAGAGACTAGCGACGGCACCACGGATGACAAGCCGTGTCTTTATTTAACAGCCGATGCCAGGAGGCAAAGTACGGGCGTGGTCAAGGTGTTTACAACATTCTCGTGGGTTTCGATCCTCCTCAATGACATGCACCTGGTCCAGCTTTGTTTCCTTGCAGCCTCTATCTCTCAGGCACGTGGGCCACGAGTTTGGACCACAGGTGCAAGCTCCCAACCACAGCTGTTGGCTATCATTTGCCCTCCGCGCTGGGACTTGCATGTGGCTGTGAGGGGACTGTGCCCCCTCATTAATGGCAGGCTTGAACCTGTTCAAACGCTGTAGCCGCTCTCCACACCTCTAAGGGCTCCACCATTAGTGCTGAGCTGAGGTGACCTGTCGCTTGTATTGTCACAGCCGTGGATGAGGAAGTGGACTCACCAGTGCGGAGTGAGCTGCCTAAGGTAGACACCCAGGAAGGGAACTTCAGGCTCCTGGTGGCGCTGAGCCGGCGTGCTTCATAGTGTCTCTAAGACACTGTAAACCAAAGCTATGCAGGGGTCTCGTGGGGAGCCCTGTGCGGGCGGAGAGCTCACGGCCACGCTCATTGCCTGCTGTCGCGATCAGTTCTCCGTGAGCAGGAGGGGCCCCCGTTGGAGGGCGTTCTCAGCGTGGCAGGGGCGTGTGGCGGGAGGAGAGCCCGCTCCGACGGGAGTTTCCCTGTAGATGAGATGGGCCCGGGGCTCTCGGAGACGGAGAAGCACTTCGGCCGGTGGAGAACGGGCGCCGTCTATTCCAGGCTGAGGAAACGCGGGACAAGCCGAGGAGCTGGTGAGGTGCTGTCTCTTCGGAGAGACCCCGAGAACCGAGGCTGGGAAGGTGGTTTGTGGTGGACGGCCAGGTCCTGCCGGTCTCCACGCTCTTCCTGCTCCTCCCACGTGGCAGAGCCTGTGGTGGTGGTTGGGGTTGGGGGGTCGGGAGGGAGATGGAATCATGAGAGTCTTGAGATTCCTTTTCTTTTTATTAGTTGTGGGTTTTAGTCTATAGGGTCACACAATAGTACATGGGTGGTTTTTTTTGTTTTGTTTTGTTTTGTTTTGTTTTTTTAAGACTTTAGAGAAGTATGTATTCTTGTCTGGCCAGTGTGGCTCAGTGGTTGAGCATTGGAAGTCAGGGTACATGCCTGACTAGGAAGTCAGGGTACATGCCTGGGTAGTGGGCTCCATATCCAGCAGGGGGCATGCACGAGGCAGCCGATCAATGACTTGATGTTTGTTTCTCTCCCTCCCTCTTTCTGAAATCAATAAAACTATATACACACACACACATACACACATATTCACCTCCCCCCTTTGGTCATAACAGAGTTTAGCAAGACAGGGAAGCCCAGGGCCTTGGTGAGTAGGCTACTATTGGCATCATGTTGTGTGCGGGAGACACACGGTTATAAATCAGCTTTATGTGTAGAGCAGTGAGTAATCCATTCAGGAAGAAGATTAGTTTTGCATTTTTTAAACACAATCTTTGCTTTTCATTCTGATAGGAAGGCCTCTATTGATTTGAGCATAATATTATTTTACAGCAAATTGTAACCTTGATTTGTGTCTTGATGCTAAGAATTTATGCGCGTTTCCCTGTGTGTGCACCATTTCATCTCTATAACCACACCGACTGGGCCGGGTTTCTCTTCAGTGACGTTTAAGACGACATTTAACAGAAAATATCTGCTCAGTGCACCTGGGTTCTGTTTCCTTGAAACCAATGCACGATCTGGCAGCCTCCCTGTGTCTACATTTTAGGACTGGCTTCACACAAGTCAGAAGTATCCAGACGTTCAGATTTTACAACGTCCATTCCGGCTTTAAATGCCCTTGATTAATAAAACTGCACGTGACGGCCAGGCTCGCTCTGCTTTCAGCCGCCGGCGAGAACATAAAACCGTTATGGCCGGCAGGCAGTCGGTGGAGTTCCCGGTCCCGAGATGTTCCCCGAGGGACAGTGGCCCCGCGCCCTCCGGAGCCGGCCCTCCGTCCTTGGAGCCGGCGGGGAGCCGCAGGGGAGGGACGTGGGCGGTCACTGCCACCGCGCTGACGAGGCTCGGAGGGAAAACCTAATTTACGGCGTAGGAGGCACATCCATTATCCTTCTGATTTAAAAATAGAACATACATCAGCAAAATGATCAGGGGAAGTGCTTAAGAATTATGAAAGTCAAGGACTGTTTCATATCATAAAGTCACAGCCCTGGTGGAATATTGCTTTAAATCACAGCACAGGACCATGGGCTGGGTCCCTGTGTTCCTTCCTCTGGAAATGAGTGTCCCAGCCTCCGGACTCCCCACCACCCAGTGCTCACGGAGTGGCTATCGGCTCCCTTTTCCAGGCAGTCAGGTCGGTGATCAGGTCAGAACCTACATATATCTTCACGAGAGTGATGTGCACCAGGCATCGCTAGAAGAACTTACAGCATGCTCTCTCCTTTGGCTCACATTGAAAGTACAGTATTTTATTTCTAATCAAACTACCGCTGGCAGTGTTCTTATTCCTTCCTCTCTTCCTCACTCCTGGCTCTTGTTTCTCCAGCTATTCTCAGATACTGAATGGCAAGCGAGCAAATCCTGGAATGAATTTTTAAAAACTCTATTATGCTCCTGAAATGCAAATGAACTCTTTTTTAAAGTGTCTTATAAAACCTTGGATTTTCTTCTTTAAAAAAAAGAAAAAGAAAAAAAAGAATACTCCATATTACCATGATCATAAATTTCAAGGTAGTAATTGCCTGTTACTATAATTAGTGATATGGATTTGATCATTTGACTTTTTCTGAAATTTTCTTAACATTTTGTTATAACAGAATGAATATTTAAAGGTATATTTGTAATGGGCTAATTTATTAGAATGAGGGTTGAGATTTGACACTTTGAAAGCTTAAATATTGAAACATTTGCTTTGTGGGCTATCCTACTTAAAAAAAAATTAGGATTATCCTCTTAACTCACATCCAGATTTAGACTCAGAAGACTGAATGGCAGTAATTTACATTGCTTCATTCCAATTACTCACTGGTTATAAAACTAATTGTTCTCACTATCTCAGCTATATTTTAATGGACTCTGCTTAACTTCTTTCTTTCTCACAATTTTATTTTAAATATGAATTAATATTTAAAATGCAAATAATAGAAATAAGAAAAAATTTCAATAGGCTAAACCCTCAAGAATGCAAGCTTTTATATTTATAAAGACACGGCATTCTGTGTGTCTGTGCATCTTCCTACCCACCTACCTGCTCATCCATCTACCCACCCACCCACGCACCTAATAAACTACCTACCTACCTACCTACCTATAGGTTTTGGTTTTGTTTGTTTTTTTAAATATATTTTATTGATTTTTTACAGAGAGGAAGAGAGAGGGATAGAGAGCTATAAACATCGATGAGAGAGAAACATCGACCAGCTGCCTCCTGCACACCCCCTACTGGGGATGTGCCCGAAACCAAGGTACATGCCCTTGACCAGAATCGAACCTAGGACCTTTCAGTCCCCAGACCGACGCTCTACCACTGAGCCAAACCGGTTTCGGTGGCAATGGGTTTTTATAAGAGTTTCAGGAGTGCTAAAGAAGGACAAGAAATGCTATTGAACTGTTCAAGTATTCTATAATATATATGTGTATATATACATATATATGTGTATACATACACACATACATACATACGTGTGTGTGTGTGTGTGAATTTTTTCATTTGGTTTATTTGATCTGCTTAACTGCTTGACTTTGTAAGGGAGAGAGAGCTAAGCTGAAGTCTCCCACTATAATGATACATTTCCTAATTTCTCTTAGTTATACATTTCTCATTTATATATTTTCAGGTAATTTCAGGAGGTACTTAATATTCAGAATTATATCTTCCTGGTGACCAAGACTTTTATCATTATACAGTGGTCCTCTGTGTCCCTAAAAATGTTCTTTATTTTCTGCCTTAAAGTCTCTTTTATTTGACATAATCACTCCAGCTTTTAATGTTTTCCTGGAATACATTTTCCATCTTTTACTGTAATATTTTTTTATTCCTTTGATTCTTCATGTGTTACTTACTTTATTTATTCATTTGGTGGCTCTTGAAGATAGCCTATAAGCTGTTTTTATTTATTTATTTATTTATTTATTTTAAAAAATCTTACCCATTCTGACAATGGCTAATTTAACTCATTTACATTTATTGTGATCATTGATTTATTTGAATTTATTTCTACCTTGTTAAGAATTTTGGTTTTCTCATTTTATATCGTTTTTATTATTTATTATCATTTTAATTATTTTGTTTCTTATTCTATGAGTTTTTCTCTTTTGGGGGGTTGTACATAGAATTTCTGTTTTATTAGTCATCTTATTAGTCATTACACTTGAACTTTTATAAGCATATCTAGCTAAATAACCTCTGAATTTAAGCTACTTAAACTCCTGCACCCACATGTGTGGGGAATGTTAGAATACTCGGGCTATGACGACACGTCAGATTCATATCTGCTCTCCAGCCTTTCCGTTCTCTCCTTTTCTCAACCCCGCATGTTTGACATTTCTTTATTGTTTTATATAGGTGCGTGTATGTTCAGTGTTGTGTTTGCTCACCATTCCTTTGTGCAGCCCAGACCATTCTTCTGAAACTGTGTTCCCCCTGCCTCTAGTGAAGGTCCCTGGAGGGTAAATATTTCCCCGTCATTTCCGAGAGAAAGTTTCTGGGTATGAAATGGTGGGATAATAGTGGTTGTCGCTCAGTATTCAGAGAGATTTACTCAACAATCCTCTCTCTTCTGTTGCTGAAAAACCTATCCTCCTAGTATTGTTGTTATTTATTTCTCCACGTGCCTTTTTTCTCTGAATGGTTTTATAATTTTCATGGCGTCTTCCTAATTAAACAGCTGTGTGTTGACATTAAGGCACAGGTTTCTTGTCAGGGGGTGGAGGACAGTGGTTTCCGTCAGACAAGTCCCGCAGTAGAAGCCCACATCCTCTGATAGCGTCATATGTTATTGTTTTATGATTTCCAAGCAAATCAAAGTTTCTCTTGTTTCCACGTTCTCATCCGCATGCAATTGGTCCCGAGTGACGGAGTGCTGAGTGGGGCAGGGGCAGAGAGAAGACGTGGCATTTCCGCAGGCTGCCTCGGTAGCAGCACCCGTGGGGTTCGTGGCCTCTTAGAGAAGCTGCTGAAACTAGACTGACTCCGTGCTCTTCCTGGGCCCTCTCTCAGACCCGGTTCAGACTAATTCCTGGCACGAACGTGGACAGTAACGTGAAGGAGACACACGTGTAAGAGGTATTCGCAGCTGCCGGCATCTTGGCAAGGTAAAACGGGTACCGATTTGAAAAAACCAAGAGGAGTTTCCTTTGAAACAAAGAGAATGACTCGCAGGAACATATGACAGCAAAACACTGCCGGGAGCAGTGTGTGTGCCCGCTGTGTTGCTGATGCAGTGTGTGCGGGTCATGCTGTGCAGGAGGCCGTGTCCCCGCTGTGAGGGGCCGGGGGACATGGCCGCTGTCTGGACAGCACACGGGTGGGACGGGGTGGTCGGCGGGAGGCCAGGGAGGGAGCCGTGCTCGGAGCGGAGCTGGTGGTGGAGGGTGTGTGGGCTTTGCGTGGACCTCCCCGCCGCGGAGCTGGGGGCGGCTGCAGCTGGCGCAGACAGTCCGCGCGGAAACAGGTGCACATGTGACGGGAAGAGCCGGAGCCGCCCTGTGGCCGTGAGCAGCGTGTCAGAGGCTGTGGCACACGCAGCTCCGTGCTCACCCCAGACACGGGAGAGGACACGGAGAGGGCCTTCCCCGCGGGAGGAACAGCAGCCAGAGGGGACCGGGGGCTAAAACCCGGGCCTGCAGAGTAACGCACTTTGTGTTTCTCAGTTCTTTACACAATTCCTAACATCCTCTGATCATTTAAGTCTTTTAAACGAATCTACTTTTCAATACAAAACAGCGATGCAGTGCAGGGTTTATAAGGGACGCGGAAGCCGGTGACTGCAATGCCATGAAGGCGGGGGGCGGGGGGGGGGGGGAGGGGTGTGCCCTCAGGGAAGGTCCCCGTGTCCTCTGCTGGGTGCCCGGCATCTTTCATTTGTTTAAACCCGGAAACAGCCACTAAAGAAAGTGGGGCACAAGTAACGCTACATCTCAGGGCGGGATTTATCAGTGACAGCGTAAGCCAGCCAGTCCTTACTTGGAGGCAATGCGCATTTCACTCAGGTGATTGTTTTTGTCTTTGTCTTTGTCTCTAAAAATCAGCTCTCCAATGCCATATGCTTCGTGAAGTCAGAGCAATTATAACGGCACTTACGTTAACCGGCTCTGGCTGCGCACCTGTGGGTTTCTGTGATGTTGGCTGTGCTCCTTTGCTGAGTTACCTAATTAAGAGAAATTTCGTCTCAGGGAAGGTGTTCTGGAAAAAATGAACTATATTAACTTAGAGTTTTCTATCCCAAAGTTCATGTAAATTCAGAAATAACTTTTGTCAAATGCTTTAATGGAAGCAAACTTTTAGGAGAAAAGTATTTTAAAAATTAGTTCTAATGGGAATTCTAAGAGCTTCTAAACACATTACCTAATTTAATTCTTCCAAGTTTGCAAAGTAGACATTATTATTTCAGTTTTATAGCTGGGCAAACGCCAGCTCAGATGGCTGGACAATCTCGTAGCAGCAGAAAGGGATCTTCTGACTCTGTGTCCAATCATTTTCCCGCTCGCTCCACCCTGAAGCTTCAGCAAGACCTAAACCCCTGACTCACCCAGCAACGGCCCTGTGCCGCCCGTCCCGGTGGCCGGTGGCCCAGTCCCTTCCCGGCAAACAGCCAAGGTCTGAGCACATGGGATGAGCAGCTGAACATGTGAAAGTGGCGAAAAGAGGGGCTACCTATTTCATTCACATACCTTTTCCCAGAACATCTCTCTGCTGAAAACAAAAGTGAAGGTACTGGAGCCAGTCTAATTTACAATTTCAAAACAGGACTGTCCCGTGGAATAAAATACATCCGTGCTCTATCCAAGTGTTGACTGGGAAAATGGATTTTTTTTAGACAATATGAAAATCCACTCTCAATATTTTAAACATTCCCCCACAATTCTCAATTCTCTTTCTCCGCTCCACTTCGCTCCCCCCTCCCCCACCCCCTCCCGCCACACAGGTACGTGAGTACCTGCTACTAGCAAAATGAAATCACATCATATCTGCTGGGCTCCATTCTTCACCGTGTCTTGCCATTTTATTCTATGTGAGTAATTAGTTTACATTGTAATTTTGGGTGGTAGTTTTGAGTTTCTTTTATTTTATTGGTTTCTAATTTAGATGTATTTAATAGTTTTTCTCTATTTTGAAATGTAATATAATAATTATTCTTGTACTTAGGGGAGTAAGTCTGTGAACTTTCCAATTAGCTCATTAGTATAAATTTCTAGAAGTGTAATTACTGGATCAAAGAATAGTAACATAAGTTTTGAGACCTATTATCTAATTTCCCTCTAAAAATGTTGGATTTGGAGTCCTTTTAACAGAATATGAGTGTGAGTATTTCCCTTATACACCTGTCATCAATTGATATTGCCCACACTTTTTTTAACTGTTTCAGAGAGAATGGCATCTCTTGTTTCTATATTAGTTGAACTTAAGATTAGTTGAATCTTTTCCCGTGCCTAGTTGCCATTTTTAATATATATCACTCCTTATTATAAAATGGAGGCCCAGTGCATGGATCATGCACCAGTGGGGTCCCTCCGCCTGGCCTGCAGGGATTGGGTTGAGACGGGCTCTCTGACATCCCCCAGGGGGTCCCGGATTGCAAGAGGGCGGCCTCTGGTGACACCCAGAATCAGGCCCCTCCTCTCTGGTTTGGCTTGTTATCACCCGAGAACCACTGCTGCTCGGCAGTTCTTGCATTGTTTCTGACCCCTGGTGGTCAGCGTGAGTCATAGCTCCCGGTTGGAGCTTCTGCCCCCTGGTGGTCATTGCACGTCATAGCTACCGGCCGGTCAGCTGGTTGGATGGTCACTTAAGCTTATGTATATATACATTCGCAGTTATTTGGTCAAGTTTCTTAACCATTCCATGAGTTGAATTATACTTTCATTGACTTTATAGCTTAGGAGAAAACCAGGCACGTAGGGTGTTGTCTTCCCACAGAAGAACAAAGTTGGAGTCTGTTTTTCGCTCAACCGCGTGTTGGGAGCTCACCAAGCCCGTTTCTTTCCCTTGGGCTCGTCGCCCCCTGCACTGAACACCGGGTGGCTGAGTCCTAGCGAATGGACACCACTCCAGCCCTTGTCCTATGAACCACGTCATCTCAGCTTCCCCACGTCCTGTCCGGAGGGAAAGGACTAGGGCGACCTGGGGAACGCAGACCCACAAGGCCACCAGCGAAACATTTGTATTGGGCTCTGTGTGATTTTAGTTTTTGGTGCCACTGAGATTGTGTGTGTGTGTGTGAGTATGTGTGTGTGTGAGTGAGTGTGTGTGTGTGTGTGAGTGAGTGTGTGTGTGTGTGTGTGAGTGTGTGTGTGTGTGAGTGTGTGTGTGTGTGTGAGTGAGTGTGTGTGAGTGTGTGTGTGTGTATGTGTGTGAGTATGTGTGTGTGTGTGTATGAGTGTGTGTGAGTGTGTGTGTGTGAATGTGTGTGTGTGTGAGTGTGTGTGTGTGAGTGTGTGTGTGTGTGTGAGTGAGTGTGTATGTGTGTGTGTGAGTGAGTGTGTGTGTGTGTGTGAGTGTGTGTGTGTGTGAGTGTGTGTGTGTGTGTGAGTGTGTGTGTATGTGTGTGTGTGAGTGTGTGTGTGTGTGTGTGTGTGAGTGTGTGTGTGAGTATGTGTGTGTGTGAGTGAGTGTGTGTGTGTGTGTGTGTGTGAGTGAGTGTGTGTGTGAGTGTGTGTGTGTGTGAGTAAGTGTGTGTGTGTGTGTGTGAGTATGTGTGTGTGTGTGTGAGTGAGTGTGTGTGTGTGTGTGTGTGTGTGAGAGAGTGTGTGTGTGTGTGTGAGTAGGTGTGTGAGTGAGTGTGTGTGTGTGTGTGTGTGTGTGAGAGAGAGAGAGAGAGAGAGAGAGAAGGGAAGAGAGCAGATAGTGTTTTCCTAAAATAGACTTTGTTTGTTGATTGGGGTGTTTTCCTAAAATAGACATTGGTTCTTGAACAGGGTGATGCTGTAACAAGAATCTAAAAGTACATGTGTGCCATGTGTGCTCATGGCTTAGCAGCGGGGCAGCAGGGCTGGGAGAAAGAGACAGAGGAGAGACGGATCGATATTGTGACTCTATGACAAATATTTTTTAATATGAGCTTTGACAGTTTGGAAGGCAGACTTGGTGCTTACAGGGCCTGTGGCTCCGGGGAGATGCTCGGAAAGGCTCAGAAGGAGAGCGCAGCCTGGCTTCTCTCGGTGCCGCAGGCAAGGTGTTACAGGAAAGAGGAGAGAACATTTCTCCACAGAGGAAAATGGGAGCGGAGAAACTTCAGTGATGAAAACCCTTCCAGGTTTGGAAATTGCAACTGCTTCCTGACCTGAAATAGTAATAACTATGTTCCAGACGGTTCTCAGCTGCAAAAGCCCAGTGAAACAAACTGTTGAACAAAAAGATTAAGCAAACTGATGCAGCCTGGATCGAATGATCACAGAGACGGCTTTCCCAACTGGCTTGTCTGGCAGCCACATGGATGGTCACACGTGTGAGCACGTGCACGCAAAGAGCACACGTGTCTGAGGGCAAGGAAGCAAGGACAGGAATCAGAAGGGGCACTAGGACAGTGGTTATCGGCACATATGACTGCATGGGAAGAAACAAGAAAGCCCAAGAAGACAGGCGCTAAGACCCAGCGTGCCTTTGCTTGTTCACTCTTTGCCATCTCTGGGTGAAGCAGAAAGCACAGGGGGATTTGGCAGTGAGACGGGAGGACGGGAGCCAAGGCTGGAGTCCCCTAGAACGTGTCTTCCATGTTCCTGGGCGCACAGTGAGGCTCTGCTTTCCAGCCCAGCCTTGCAGTTAGCCGTGGCTTTCTCCTGAATTTCAGCCAGAGGGAAGGGCAGGCAGAATGTGTGCCCTTCGCCAGGTCATAAGAGCTGGCCCAGGAGTCAGCCCTCTCTCCTGTCCGCTGCCTTGAAGGAGAGTCTCACTGCTTCAGAGAGTGACCAGAAAATAAGAACAAAATGTTAGTGCGTTTCACACCGTAAACCTGATCCGGGGTTTTGATTGTTATAATAGCAGGTGTTTTTTGCGCTAATACAATTTTTAATTTCGCTGTTAAGTTTCTCTCTCTCTCTCTCTCTCTCAATGTTTGGAGGTTGTCCTTGTGGACTGTTCAAAGCTCCAGTAAGAAGAGAGTCTATAATTTTTTCCAATTGCATTGTATCACTTAGGTTTGGCTTTGAGCTCATTAAAAAACCCCAATGCATTGTTTGGACCATATTATCTTATGTCGAATATGGTATGTATTGGTCATCGTTTCCAAAACCACTTCAAATACCACAATAGAGCAGCAGTTCTGTGAGCAGAAATATGACATCTCTGCCGTGAACCATAGTTTCCACGGGGGAAACCTGTGATCTGCCCTGGCTGCTGCATGGCCGTGGGGAGAAGATTGATTTTAGGCTATTCGTTTATGGGAGCTCCCTGTGTTTTATTTCTTACCCCGGCGACCACGAAGACCTACCAGTTTATGAGGGCTGCTGATGCACTCTGTCCTTATCGCTTTATTACCTGGTGGAGAAGCTACAAGATACTGGCAGACCTTAATAACTCGCACTTTATTTTTCTGTGTGTCAGCACATTTCTTAGATTAATTCCCTTTGCTTGATTGATGGAAATGTACTGAGGTTTTTTTTCTTAAGGTTCTAATTTCTCTAAACGCTTATAAGAAATTACCAGGAGGTCTAACATGTATATGTAGTCTAATATCTATATATCTATATATAGTTATATGTAAAGAGAGATATATATCACTTCCCAGGCAAAGCTTTGTCTGAAGCTGTTATTAAATATTTATCTATGATTATAAATAATCTGCATGCTCCTGTCTGTGTTATTAGGTGTGTAAAATATTTCTTAAAACCAACAACACATGATTTAGAAAGAAAATGTAAAGCATTAATATTACAGAGTCGGGAGGCATGGATCCAAGCTTTCCCTTGGATTTTTTTTTTTTTGAAACTTACTGAAGTTAGTTCAATGCCAAGGTTGAACAAGCACTACAGGCTTTTAAAATCTTGAGACAGCCGAAACCGGTTTGGCTCAGTGGTAGAGCATCGGCCTGCAGACTGAAAGGTCCCAGGTTCGATTCCGGTCAAGGGCATGTACATTGGTTGCGGGCACATCCCCGGTAGGGGGTGTGCAAGAGGCAGCTGGTCGATGTTTCTCTCTCATCGACGTTTCTAGCTCTCTATCTCTCTCCCTTCCTCCTCTCTGTAAAATATCAATGAAAAATATATATTTTAAAAATAAATAAAATAAAATCTTGAGACAGTAATTTTAAAAGATTGGTTGAAATAAATACTTTATCTTTTATTTTGTTTGTAAGCTAAAGATATCAGTTGTTTGTAAGGAACCTAAAAGAACAGAGAAGGCGCCTTTTTCCTTTTTGGCCATGGTAGCAGAGGGAGGTGACAGTGACTCCTAAAGTCTTGAAGCATCGCCTCTCTCCAGCAGGAAGCAGCTACAGGAGAGACCGCTGCCCTTTCCCACAAAGTGGTCAGAGTCCAGAGTCCTTGGTGGGGCACGTCGTGGGCCGTCAGTGAGGCCTGAGCAGAGGAGGAACAGTAGGCAGGTCCGGATGGCACCAGCTCAGAAGGCCCCAGGGACCTCGCAACGGACCTCGCTCCCACGGTGACCTTTCCTCCCCTAGCAGGCCCCGGCCTTCCCATCGCCGCTCTGGCAGTTCAGACCCTCCCCTCACCTTCTCCCCTGATGTGTCATGGTCATGTAGACCCCCTTAGAGAAGGATCATGGGACTCCGTACAAGCCCTTGCATGGCCACTCCCTTAGGCATTAAGCCCTCAAGACAGTGCGGTTCGGATCAGCAGCAGATAATCTTGGGAACAAAGCCTCCGTCTACTGACCACAGGTCCCACTAGAGAGAACACCTAGGCCTCAGTTGTGTTTCAGCTCCAGGCCCAGCAAAGCAGCCAAACCGGCGGCCAGCACCAGGGCTGACCCAGGAGCATGGTGACTGATGGCCCTGGTGCGGACCTGTGGGCGGACACACCAGGGAGGCTGATGAATATTCGATGGGGATGCCCCCTGGCACTGCCCCCAAACCCCGCCATTAGAACGCTGAAGGACAAAGGGCCACCGAGCTCTTTCCCTCTGGAGAGCAAGCCTTCGCCTTCCCGGCCCCTTCCCTCCCGGGCCAGTGTCCTCTGAGCACCGAGTCTGCCCGCCTCCTCTTCTCCCAGGACTGCCCTCCCTTTCTCTCTGGAGCCTCAAGGCCCCTCTTGTGCTTCTGTGGCTTCTTTCCTGAGCCCACGCAGCCCAGCTGGCTCACCTCCACCTCGGCGAGTTTCTAAATAAACGTTTGCTCGTAAAAGAAAAAAGCTGGGGACAATTTTCAGAATAATTGAACCTTGACTGAGCTTCGCTATAATCACTTTTATAATATTTCTGTCAGGCAATCGTTAGTTCCTGTACGACTAGGTAACAGTCTTGGTGAAATATATAAGGTGTACCCCAAAATTATATACAGACTTTGAATGATTATAAAGTCAGTGCTTATGAACATACAGTTCATTTTCAAAATTGTAAAAAATGGGCAGAAATGAGTAACTCTTTGTTGATGCCTGTTTTTAAACTGGTGACTGTTCTGCTCCAGGCACTGCCGATAACGTGAAGTATCAACAATCATTTCGTTCATTATCTGTGAGCCCTCAATCCTTCAGCTGTGGCTGGTTTTGTAGACTTTATCTTTTAGGCATCCTTATATAAAAGTCTTCTGGGTAAATGTTCTTTGTTCAAAGCTTAGTCTGGTTTTACCCGTTATTTCAAAGCACCCATTATTTCCCTGAAAAAGAATGAAAATTAAGGGAGTTATCAGCTGTTAAAGTTTCTATACATTTCTGGGGGACACTTCCCCCTCGCCCCCAAAATGTATATACGTTTTGAATAATTATAAAGATGGTGTTTGTACGTCAACTATGTTTTCAAACTTCCAGTAGCATTTTAGGAAGAATTTCCTTTGTTCAAAGCTTAGTCTGGATGAAAAAAAAAAAAATCAATTGAGCTACCAGCTGTTAAAGTGTGTAAACATGTTTTGAGGACACACTATATAAATGTCTCTTCATTTTATAGTACAACTGGGTTGGAACATCAAATATTTGAGCATACCTATTATTTATAGGAAGCTAACAACTCATCTTTGGAAAAAAAAAAAAGACAAAGATTACCATAAAAATCCATAATCGTGTTGATTTTCAAGGTATAAGTTACACTAAGGAGCATATTTTTCTTTATAGAGATAAAAGAAATGACTTCTGTTTCAAATTATTATTATTTAAAAAATATATATTTTATTGATTTTGTACAGAGAGGAAGGGAGAGAGATAGAGAGTTAGAAACATCAATGAGAGAGAGTCATTGATCAGCTGCCCCTTGCACACCCCCTTCTGGGGATATGCCTGCCACCAAGGTACATGCCTTTGACTGGAATCGAACCCAGGACCTTTCAGTCCCCAAGCCGACACTCTATCCATTGAGCCAAACCGGTTTCGGCTGTCTCAAATTATTTTTGATGAAGTTATAGGATGGGTTTGTTTTTGTTTTCTTTTTAAATGGGGACCATATTGCCCTAACCAGTTTGGCTCAGTGGATAGAACATTGGCCTGCAGACTCAAGGGTCCCAGATTAGATTCGGGTCAAGGGCATGTATCGGCTCATCCCCAATAGGGAGTGTGCAGAAGGCAGCTGATGGATGTTTCTCTCTCATCGATGTTTCTAACTATCTATCTCTCTCCCTTCCTCTCTGTGAAATAAATCAATAAAATATATTAAAGAAAATAAAAAATAAAAGAGGGCCATATTTATTTAGGGGAACTGAGATGAGAAAGGGCCGTATTACTTAAGTAACTTTAGGGTGAGAGTTAGATCCGAATCACCTGGGTACCACCTAGTACAGCAAGTCTCGAACCCTCTTTTTTCCTTTCCCGATAGGATGAGGTTTCTTACATCATATTACTTAGCTATTTGAACCTATTCCATAGGTTCATTTCAAATCCTACGAATACCCTACATTAATGTACATGAACTACTTTGTCCTTCAATATGACATCAGATAGTAATTTGAACTGTTCTCCTAAGTCTCTTGGACTTCCTCAATGGGAAATTTCCTGTGAGTTTGTACTCACTATGTGTCCTTGTATAGCCAGGGTGGGACACCTGTGCCAAATGATTGGCCTGG
This sequence comes from Nyctalus aviator, assembly GCA_036971965.1. Taxonomy (NCBI): domain Eukaryota; kingdom Metazoa; phylum Chordata; class Mammalia; order Chiroptera; family Vespertilionidae; genus Nyctalus; species Nyctalus aviator. The sequence goes on along the minus strand of CM072925.1, from coordinate 2,078,575 downwards.
TAGAGTGCAGATTCGTGTAGACCTCTCTCAAAAGTACTATAAAAAGAGCTTGATTGTAATTCAGGATGAGTTGAGCCACGTCCTCCAAACCCATATTCCTCTCTGCACAGAAAACCAGCCTGCGGCCTGCCATTCCCCAATGCCGATTACTGACATGATCTAAAGATGGATCTAAAGCAGTGGGCAATTCTGTCTCATCTGCGTAAAGCGATTCTGCCTTTATATTATTTGTTTACGAAGCAAAGTACGTATATCTAAATGATACTTAACTGTTTCTAGATCTAACATGATTATAAAAAATACTTGTTTCCTTTGGTTAATTTTGGCATGAGCAAAATACTTCTGAATTAGCAATGATATTACCGCAGGGACTGGGATAATATCTGTATATCTGTAAATCTGTATATCTGTAAAACTGTATATCTATATGTCTGCATATCTGTATATTTGTATACCTATATATCTGTATATCTATATATTTATCTTATAACAATTAAATAACACAGACATGCATGGTCCCAGCCTTTACAAGTGCTCAAATAGATTCCTCTTCTCTAGCTCAAGCATGAATACCCTAGTGCCGTGGTCGGCAAACTGCAGCTCACAAGCCACATGCGGCTCTTTGGCCCCTTGAGTGTGGCTCTTCCACAAAACACCACGGCCTGGCGAGTCTGTTTTGAAGTGGTGTTAGAAGAAGTTTAAGTTTAAAAAATTTGGCTCTTGCCAAAGCTGGTTTGGCTCAGTGGATAGAGCATAGGTCTACAGACTGAAAGGTCCCAGGTTCGATTCCGGTCAGGGGCAAGTACATTGGTTGTGGGCACATCCCTGGTGGGGGGTGTGCAGGAGGCAGCTGGTCGATGTTTCTCTCTCATCGACGTTTCTAGCTCTCTATCCCTCTCATTTCCTCGCTGTAAAAAAATCAATAAAATACATTTTAAAAATAAATAAATAAATAAATAAATAAATTGGCTCTCAAAAGAAATTTCAATCGTTGTAAAGTTGATGTTTGGCTCTCACATTCACAGGGACAAGGATTGTTGGTCAGCTGGTAGCACCAGATGTGTCCATTTTCTTTGCTCATGGGGATGTGAAAAGGTGCATGCATATTTCTCTTGTCTTAATGCTTATTTTTGCAATTATATCTGCATATACCGTCTACAATCTCCTATGTTTATACAGTAGCTTTTCTCTAATACAAACAATGAAAATACTGGCATGTTTACATTTCCCTCTATAGTACCACCCGGTTGTGGTCACTGTTATCCTTCTTCGTGTTTACCAGGTAGATACCGTTTTATGCTCTAAATGAATGCTTTTGGGATAATAGATGAAGCAAAGAGCGAACTTTCTTGACCCCGCCTTTCTTCTGCTCTCCCTCCTGGGTTGTGCCAACCACGTCATTTGCGTGTGCTGCACCTTTGCAACCTGTGCTGACGTGCTAGAGCCCACGTCCCACCCGCGGAGAATCCCAAGGTTGTCTGTACGTCTCCTAAAGGGTTTAGAGTAACCACGTCCTTTGTGAACTTGACTGGCAGAGCGATGTCTCTGGAGATGCTGTATGTGGAGGGCAGGTGCTCCGGGAATAAGGGCTGTGGCCTACTCTTCCTCATGGACCTCCTGGGCATGTCTCCTTCACCTCCTGCCACAACATGTCAGAACGGTAAGACGTGAAGTCAGCCTGATTCTTGCAAGGGACGTGATCTCTTTTATGAGTTTTATAAAGGTCTTTTTATTGTTTCACTCTGATACATTTGCTAATATGTGTTTCCGGGATCGGCTTTGCTTTGTTTTCCCTCTGGATCAGAGAGGTAATTTCTTCAGAACATTTCCTGGAGTTCTATCTTTATTCCAGGGAAGTAGTTCTTATATTTCACAAAAGGTTTTTTAAGCATAATTTCCCACATTTGATGTTTTTCTCATTCTTTTGTGCTTCCTCTGTGAGACCTCAGTTCCGCAGCCTCAGATCTCCTCTGGCGGCCTTTGTTGTTCCTTCACATCCTCTGTTCTCCTCGTTCAGTCACCGGGGTCCTCTTTGTGTTCTTAAAGGTCCCTTTCCCTTTGCCTCTCCCAGCTCCATCGTCATCACTGGAAAGTTTTATTCCTGCTTGTTCTCAGGGTTCAGTCAGCTCTGTTGTGTCTCACATCATCCCTTCTCTGTCACCATTCCAACATTTTCTACTTTTTTTTCTTTTCTTTAAAAAAAGTGGTGGCTTCAACAAGTTTTAAAACTTATTGGCAAAGTACCCGTCACCGTGTTCCCCGCTGCAGGCCTCCCAGGGGTGGTTTTCTCTGGCATCTTGTTCCGATGCTGCGCTGGGTCCCGTGTCCTCCTCAGCACTGCGGCCGGCTCTTCCGAGACCGGCTCCTGGTCGTGGCAGAGGGTCCAGTCCTGAGGTCCATGGTCCGAAAGCTCTCTCTGCTTCCAGAGAGAAAGGAGGTGGCAAATATCATTTCTCAGGCTCTTATTTTGGTGGCCTTTCTCTTCTGCTTCTCTGTTGCCAATGGCTATGGAAAGCTTTTCACTGTAAGCCCCGTTTCTACCGTTATAAGGACCGGCATTGGCCTTCCATAGCCCTTCCTCCCAGAGCTAATCTTTGCTCCCGGTGGTTTTGAATCCATCAATGCTCTCTCTCAGCACTCACCGTGTCTTATCTCTCCCTTCTTCCCACGTGACAGGAGCCTTATCGTAGCTAGCTTTTGGTGGTTAATTTTTCTCCTGACATTACAGTAAATGAAGCTCATGATTTGTCTTTATTAACCTTATTGAATTTGCATAATTTTAGAATCCAAAGGAGAGAGACATATTCACTCTGGAACTCATTTTTGCTTTTGATATTTAGCACTTGTTATATACCAAGGAATATGTGTATATATGCACATATATAGTAAATAAAAACATATTAACATATTACACCTGCATAGGGTATGATGCCTTGATATCTTGACATAGGACAGACAACATACTATTTAGATACATTCTTAACTTTTCCTTTTATGGTAGGATGAGCTGTGGTGGAAACCAGGGTGGGGAAAACCCAGGCTGATAAAACCATAACCTAGTATTTCTTATTATGCAATCTTCTAGTTACGTTGTCAGACGTGTGCTTTGTGTGTATGATAACCTATATGTTTTAGCACATTAATTTCTGAACATGTCCACTAGCCTTTAAAAGGTGTAACTGGCACTGAACGTCGCTGTGAACTGTGTGAACTCTCGGGGTAATTGAGAGGGAGCCCGCAGACCGAAGGCGCAGTGGAAGCCTGCTTTCACCAACATAAATATCTTTTATTGCAGACAGCTCTAAACGTTGTTTCCCATTAAACAGCTAGCACTTGCCGCAGAATATCAGTTTGCATCATTAGACACAAGGATTTAAAAATTTTCCATTAAAATATTCATGATATGTAAAATGCGAATGGTAATAGTCTCTTCCCACAGACAAAAATAACATTTTCACTCTCATTATTCAGCAAGAACTAACTTTGCTCCAAGACAAAGGAGGGATATGTTTATACACAAACCATTTGCCACACTTTAGAGGTTGAATGTGGAAGGGCCCAGAATACCTGAGGTCCCCCTCCCCCTTACACTCCCGTTCCCACCCGGCTCCCCCCTCGGGCCTCCGTGGAAGGTGACGGCCATTAGCCAAGCTGTCTGGCCGCCTGGGTGTTATCGGCTCTACAGGACAGAGGCTAATGGCGCGGCCTCAGCCGGAATCTCCCTGACTCAGCGGCGACAAGCCGATCGCAGGCATCACGGCGGGCACTGCCCTGGCCACGTCTTCCGGTGTCACCAGCCGGGAGCAGCGGGAGAGGGTCCTCCTCGGCCTCCGGCTCTCCTCGGGGGCTTTGGCTATTGCCTCGAGTTTTGCGGGGAAAGACCATCCGTCTCTCCCTCCCCAGTCCCTGCGGCAGAGCAATGGAAGGCGCCCGGTGCCTGGCACCGCGTGGGGGCTGCTCTGGAGGGGGCGGCGCTCTGGCTGTCAGTGTCAGCTGAAATGTGCCTCCCAAGCCGAGACCGGTGTGGCTCAGTGGATAGAGCGTCAGCCTGCGAACTGAAGGGTCCCTGGTTCGATTCCGGTCAAGGGCATGGACCTTGGTTGCGAGCACATCCCCAGTGGGGGGTGTGTAGGAGGCAGCTGATGGATGTTTCTCTCTCATCGATGTTTCTAACTCTCTATCCCTCTCCCTTCCTCTCTGTAAAAAATCGATAAAGTATATTTAAAAAATAAAAACGTTCCCCCAAGCTCCTCTGCGGCAGTGATGGCTGGGATGTATGAGGTGACCCCAGGGGGCGGGCCTCCTTGATGGACCCGGAGCCTTAGCCATTTCTTGTTTGGGTGACAAAGCTGCCTCCTGTGGAGGCAGACAGGTGGGGCTCGGTGCCTCGGGCACCTGTGAGACCGCCCTGCATGCAGCATCGCGGGGCCTCTGGGCCCGGCCGGGGATGCCGGCCCGCGGGAAGCCTGGCTCCTGGAAGCAGGGCCGCTGCTAAGGGGACGGAGCTGAGGGAGAGGAGCCTCGCCGTGCGGACCGGTGTTCCCGTGCTCCCTATGGGTCCAGTTTATCTCGGGTGAAATACGGAGTCGGCCACCCTGTGAGCCCCTCTCGGCTCCCCCCGTGGTGACTTCGATGACACCATGCCCTCGGGTTTGCTGAGTGAGGCCATGGAGCTGTAGGAAGGATCTCGGTCAGCCAGGATCATGTTTTAATCTGACACAGGAAGAGGCGGAGGCTCTGAAGGGTCCCAGGGCCACTCACCCCCCGAACTCCCCAACCCCCGGCCCCCACTTATGCGTCTGTGCTGCGTGTGCCTCCGCAGATGCCCTGGGGTCCTGAGGTCCGCAAACTGCGGCTCTTTGGCCCTTGAGTGTGGCTCTTCCACAAAACCCCACGGTCTGGGCGAGTCTATTTTGAAGAAGTGGCATTAGAAGAAATTTAAGTTTAGCTGAAACCGGTTTGGCTCAGTGGATAGAGCGTCAGCCTGCAGGCTGAAGGGTCCTGGGTTCGATTCCAGTCAAGGGCATGTACCTTGGTTGCGGGCACATCCCCAGTAGGGAGTGTGCAGGAGGCAGCTGATCGATGATTCTCTCTCATTGATGTTTCTAACTCTCTATCCCTATCTCTTCCTCTCTGTAAAAAAAAAAAAAAAAATCAATAAAATATATTTTAAAAAAAAGAAGTTTAAGTTTAAAAATGTGTCCCTCCAAAGAAATTTCAATCATTGTGCTGTTGATGTTTGGCTCTGCTGACTGATGAGTTTGCCGACCACTGCCCTAGCAAACAAGGCAAACTTAAGTCAGGTAGCAGAGTGAAGTCTAGCACTAAAGCGCTCTCATTTTTTAATTGGAATATTAGTCATTCCACTCCGGGCAATTCTCTTCATACCTATCTTTCTCAGCCTGCCGATCTGAAAAACTACATGTTATTTGTGTGTTTTTTCATACTTATCATATGACAGCGCTAATTTAAATGTAACTTGTTACAATAGTCATAATGCTAACTTTAATTTTCATTTATGCTAATCATATTTAAATGGTCTCTGCAAGCACTGCAGATTAACTTATTAATCTGCACAAGCCTTAGATTTTTAGCAAAATTTCCCCATTTGTACAAGTGAGTTTCAAAATACAAGTGTGGGTTTTGCTATGAGATGTTTTATATAGAAAGGAATACACAATTGGTCTCATTGGTAGAGAATTTTTGGCTATGAAAATGGTGGTAATAATTGATAATTATTTAGATCTAAGACATATACAGAAAATACAGGCAAATTAATTCTGATTTAATAATAACGAAGGCGATAAATAGACAAACCGAATTCTCTGGTAATTATTTCTAATTATTATATTGACAGAATTCAGGTTCATGGGCAATTACCATCTATTTCTGCCTGGTTCAGCTGAAAGGTATAGGCACCTTGAAAGGCGAGGGAACATTTTCTAATGAAAAGGAGCCGTTTTAAAGGAGCCAGAGCTTATCTTCGAGTGCTCAGAATGCTCTCTTATCCTCCTGTGCACTTACCACCTCTCATTTCTAGAGAAGATTGTGGGGATATCCCTCCGCTCTTCTAAGTGATGTCTGTCTTGAGGATCAGATATTTGAGTTTCCTGTGTCTCCAGGGACTGGGAGATACAGACTCATTACATTTTCAGGGCACACACGATATTGGCAGGACCGATGTTTGAGCCAGTTTCTTTACTCTGTTTCTAATATTGTTTTTTTATATATCCTTAGGTTCTTAAATTCACATTGATAAATAAGCTTCTAACACTGGAAACATATACGTTTCTTTTTCTGGCCCTTTTAGTTATAAATATATCTTGTGTTCTGAAATCCATTCTGGTGCTGTGATTAAATATCCCTGAATGCAAGTATATGCCTGTTGATATTCTCTGTGTGCCCATTTTCAGTTTCCATTGGCTTTCCCCTCCAGCAGCAGTCACACCTTGACAGCAACTCCGACCTTGCCCAGCCTGAGGGCGGGAGGTCCCCACAGGGTGTGTGTGGTTTCCGTCCCTGTCCCACTCACGCCTCAGGGCCCGGGAGGCGGGCTTTCGCCCCAGCACGCCACTCCAGCTATTTGAATTTTCCGAGGACTTCCAGTTCTCTTCGCAATGGACCTCTGGTATCACGTTTTAAAAAGTGTCCCTGGCGTTCCCTGACTTCTCCGACACCATCCTTTCCCCATTCTCCTGCCGTCAATCATGTTCCCACACAGAATCCACTTGCTATTCAATCTCTAGGTACTGGCCCGGGTTCTAGACTTTTTTTTCCACCCTATACTCTCCCTTTGGAAAAGCTCACCAATTTCCATAGATTTTTAAAGATTTTTTTTTTTATTGGTTTTAGAGAGGAAGAGAGAGAGAGAGATAGAGATAGAAACATCAAGGGTGAGAGAGAATCATGGATCGTCTGCCTCCTGAATGCCCCCATTGGGGATTGAGCCCACAGCCTAGGCATGTGCCCTCACTGGGAACTGAACCCATGGCCTCCTGGTTCATAAATTGACACTCAACCACGGAGCCAGGCGGGCAGGGCCCAGTTCCCATAGAGTTAGCCTCCATGTCAATTACAGACAAACTTCTCCGTAGCCCAGGTCCCAGGACTCCTCTCCCCCAGTAACCTCCATACAGACTGTGGCTCAATGGCCGAGTCTGATTGTCCTGCAGGCGCCTCAAGCTGAATGCGAAGAAGGGTGGGGTGATGGTTATTAGGTAAGACTTCTTAGAGGAGATGAGGTTTGTGTGGAGTCTTGAAGGTGCTAGCTCTTCAGGAGAAAGCAGTGAGGGGCGAGGGAGAAGTAGGTGTTGATGGAATAGCGACATCATGGCGACCAGAGTGCAGGGCCAGCCTGAGACAGCGGGGGTTTGGGTATGAATGATGCAGGGGGATGACTACAGAGATCGCAGTCAGCATGCACATGTCTTTGTGTAGTGTGTCACTGGGAAATAATTTATGGGTTTTAAGTCGATGAGAGATATGATTTAATTAGTCTGTTAGAATATTCATCGTACGGTCGGCAGAGGAACGGCCTACAGAAGATAAAGCTGGAGGCAAAAAGACAAATAATTTAAAACCTTTAGACGCTAAACAAATACAAATGGAAAACAGAGATGGTGAGATAATGGCCACCAGTGCAACCAATGGCTAATACCTTTCAGTATAAAAAGGTCGTACAAATTGGTATTAATCTGGAAAACATATAAACATAGGTTCAGGAATGTATGCATAGGGCGTTTGTACTAAAGTGAGGAAATGTCACCCTCATTTGTTAAAGACAGTAACCCAGAGCGGACAGAGGAGAGGCTGCGGGCTGTGGGCAGTGATGGCTGGGGGGGCCCCGGGAGGCCACCGGGCTTAGGAATGACCCCGGGAGGGCGGGGCCTCCGTGAGGGAACCGGCGCCTCGGCTCTCCTGGCTCCATCAGCGACGCGCCTTAGCCATTTCCAGTGTGGGTTTCCCCAGCCCCAGGGACAGCTCGTCTCCCGCAGAGGCGGGCGGTGGGGGCTCGGACTGTGGCCAGCGTTGAGGTCCTTGGGTCCCCTGAGGCGGAAATCGGGAGGCAGCCGCAGAGGAGATTTTATTAAGCTGGTGCCTGAGCAACAGCGAGGCCGTGCGGAGAGGAAGGGGTCTGACCGGGACGGGGTGGCGCGCTCGCTGCTGTAATAAGCTGGGACACGGTGGGTTTATGGGAAAAGGCAGGCTTTTTGGAAAACAGGGAGCTTGCGGGATTTTGCATTCCGGGTCGGGGGGGGGTGGGGTTGGCTCCCTTTGCCAGCTGTGTTGTTGCACCTGTGCTGTGGGAGCACGGCGGCAGCTGCTCATGGTCGCCACCCTGGGGCGGTCCCGTAGAGGTCAACTGAGCCTGTGGGTCAAGTGTACACAGGCCCTTAGGAGGGAGGAAAGCACAGCGCCCCCTGCGGTTCTGGGCAGGGAGTGGCGCGGGGGGATAGCGTCTGCCCCCTGGTCTTCATTGGCTTCCTGGACACCCAGCGCTGTCCATCCCCGGCCCAGTCCCTGTGCTGTCCCAGGACCTCCCTCCTGCTCTGGGCCGGCTCTGTGGTCCCTGCCTGGGCCCGGGCTGTCTCTCCGCTTTGATCTCCTTGTCTGTCTGGTTGAAACCAATCGTGTTTGTAAGCAATGGACACCGACCCACAGACTTCGTTGTCCTTTTTCATCCCCTGCCCGCTAACGAAAGGCCTGGGCCCTCTCATGCTGTGAGGTTCAGATCCGTCATCCTGACCCCACGGTCTCCTGACCAGCCGTCCTGCTGCATCTCGGCGGGACAGTCCTCCTCAGGTAGGCTACCCACCTCCCGGGGGTTTCCTCGCCCGCTCACCGTGACCCGGAGGGCCTGACTTGTCAGGACTCCGCAGTAATCTATGTTTATTGAATATTTATCCACATAAATATTCATATATGCTCTTATTATCTTTTCCGGCTGCTCCTAACAAGAACGTTGCTGTCACAGTGCTTTGTCCTGTCATTAGATTGTTATATTATCCAAGTGCCTGGAAGAGGCGCTTAGCTGTACGAGCGGCCGCCGCATCTACCATTACCGTCAGATCCGCTTAGCGTAATATTTTGCAAGCAATTTCCTGGCCATTGGGTGCCCACAGGCATTGCAGACGGTCGGATGCAGTGAAACAGTGCAGCTGCCAACGGGGCAGACGCTGGATCGCAGTCAGTCTTCCTCAGAAGCCTCGCCTGTTGGCCACACTCCTGCCGGCCCAAGGCCTCCCCCAGGGCCCGGAGGCTCAGACCCAGAGGCTCAGACCCGGAGGCTCAGGCCCGGAGGCTGAGACCCGGAGGCTCAGGCCCGGAGGCTCAGGCCCGGAGGCTCAGACCCAGAGGCTGAGACCCAGAGGCTCAGGCCCGAGGCTCAGGCCCGGAGGCTCAGACCCAGAGGCTCAGACCCAGAGGCTCAGGCCCGGAGGCTCAGACCCGGAGGCTCAGACCCGGAGGCTCAGGCCCGGAGGCTCAGACCCGGAGGCTCAGACCCGGAGGCTCAGACCCGGAGGCTCAGAGGCTCAGACCCGGAGGCTCAGACCCGGAGGCTCAGGCCCGGAGGCTCAGACCCGGAGGCTCAGGCCCGGAGGCTCAGACCCGGAGGCTCAGACCCGGAGGCTCAGAGGCTCAGACCCGGAGGCTCAGACCCGGAGGCTCAGGCCCGGAGGCTCAGGCCCGAGGCTCAGACCCGGAGGCTCAGGCCCGGAGGCTCAGACCCGGAGGCTCAGACCCAAGGTTCAGGCCCGAGGCTCAGGCCTGGAGGCTCAGACCCGGAGGCTCAGGCCCGAGGCTCAGACCCGGAGGCTCAGACCCAGAGGTTCAGACCCGAGTCTCAGACCCGGAGGCTCAGGCCCGAGGCTCAGACCCGGAGGCTCAGACCCAGAGGTTCAGACCCGAGTCTCAGACCCGGAGGCTCAGGCCCGGAGGCTCAGACTCAGAGGCTCAGACCCGAGTCTCAGACCCGGAGGCTCAGGCCCGAGGCTCAGACCCGGAGGCTCAGACCCGGAGGCTCAGACTCAGAGGCTCAGACCCGAGTCTCAGACCCGGAGGCTCAGACCCGGAGGCTCAGACCCGGAGGCTCAGACCCGGAGGCTCAGACTCAGAGGCTCAGACCCGAGTCTCAGACCCGGAGGCTCAGGCCCGAGGCTCAGGCCCAAGGCTCAGACCCGGAGGCTCAGGCCCGGAGGCTCAGGCCCGAGGCTCAGGCCCGGAGGCTCAGAGGCTCAGACCCGGAGGCTCAGAGGCTCAGGCCCGGAGGCTCAGGCCCAGAGGCTCAGACCCGGAGGCTCAGAGGCTCAGGCCCGGAGGCTCAGACCCAGAGGCTCAGACCCGGAGGCTCAGGCCCGAGGCTCAGGCCTGGAGGCTCAGACCCGGAGGCTCAGGCCTGGAGGCTCAGACCCGGAGGCTCAGGCCCGAGGCTCAGACCCGGAGGCTCAGACCCAGAGGCTCAGACCCAGAGGCTCAGACCCGGAGGCTCAGACCCGGAGGCTCAGACCCGGAGGCTCAGGCCCGAGGCTCAGACCCGGAGGCTCAGGCCCGAGGCTCAGAGGCTCAGACCCGGAGGCTCAGACCCGGAGGCTCAGACCCGGAGGCTCAGGCCCGGAGGCTCAGGCCCGAGGCTCAGACCCGGAGGCTCAGGCCCGGAGGCTCAGGCCCGAGGCTCAGACCCGGAGGCTCAGGCCCGGAGGCTCAGAGGCTCAGACCCGGAGGCTCAGACCCAGAGGCTCAGACCCGGAGGCTCAGACCCAGAGGCTCAGGCCCGGAGGCTCAGGCCCGAGGCTCAGACCCGGAGGCTCAGACCCAGAGGCTCAGGCCCGGAGGCTCAGACCCGGAGGCTCAGACCCGGAGGCTCAGGCCCGAGGCTCAGGCCCGAGGCTCAGACCCGGAGGCTCAGACCCGGAGGCTCAGGCCCGAGGCTCAGGCCTGGAGGCTCAGACCCGGAGGCTCAGAGGCTCAGACCCGGAGGCTCAGACCCAGAGGCTCAGGCCCGGAGGCTCAGACCCGGAGGCTCAGACCCGGAGGCTCAGGCCCGAGGCTCAGACCCGGAGGCTCAGACCCGGAGGCTCAGGCCCGAGGCTCAGGCCTGGAGGCTCAGACCCGGAGGCTCAGGCCCGAGGCTCAGACCCGGAGGCTCAGAGGCTCAGACCCGGAGGCTCAGAGGCTCAGACCCAGAGGCTCAGTCAGAGGCTCAGACCCGGAGGCTCAGACCCAGAGGCTCAGGCCCGGAGGCTCAGGCCCGAGGCTCAGACCCGGAGGCTCAGAGGCTCAGACCCGGAGGCTCAGGCCCGGAGGCTCAGAGGCTCAGACCCAGAGGCTCAGTCAGAGGCTCAGACCCGGAGGCTCAGACCCAGAGGCTCAGACCCGGAGGCTCAGACCCGGAGGCTCAGACCCAGAGGCTCAGACCCAGAGGCTCAGACCCGGAGGCTCAGGCCCGGAGGCTCAGGCCCGAGGCTCAGACCCGGAGGCTCAGGCCCGGAGGCTCAGACCCAGAGGCTCAGGCCTGGAGGCTCAGACCCGGAGGCTCAGACCCGGAGGCTCAGACCCGGAGGCTCAGGCCCGAGGCTCAGACCCGGAGGCTCAGGCCCGGAGGCTCAGGCCCGAGGCTCAGACCCGGAGGCTCAGGCCCGGAGGCTCAGACCCGGAGGCTCAGACCCGGAGGCTCAGGCCCGGAGGCTCAGGCCCGAGGCTCAGGCCCGAGGCTCAGACCCGGAGGCTCAGACCCGGAGGCTCAGACCCGAGGCTCAGACCCGGAGGCTCAGGCCCGAGGCTCAGGCCCGGAGGCTCAGACCCGGAGGCTCAGGCCCGGAGGCTCAGACCCAGAGGCTCAGACCCAGAGGCTCAGGCCCGGAGGCTCAGACCCGGAGGCTCAGACCCGGAGGCTCAGACCCGATGTGACTCGTGCTGGTCGGCGGCATAACCGATGCGGTTTTCGGAATCCAGACTGCAGGGTGAAACGGATGGAAACGGGAAACCAGTGACCGAGCATTTTATTGTTCCAATCTCAGCGGCTGGCCACCCGGGCCCGTTGGGATGACACGCCATGGCTTTCCCGCCTGAGGGGGAAGGCGGTTTTTGTGGTGGGGGTTTGTGTTTGGCAGCTCCTGTGATGTCCGCAATAAAGCGGCGGAAAAGGAACAGTTCAGACTTGACGATAAAGAATGTTCAAGAGCCTGGAATGCCTTCCTGTCCATGATTTCTGGTCTGTGACAGACATCGGGCGGGTGGTCGGTTTGTGACATCGGGTGGTCGGTCTGTGACATCGGGCGGGTGGTCGGTCTGTGACAGACATCGGGCGGGTGGTCGGTCTGTGACATCGGGTGGTCGGTCTGTGACCTCGGGTGGTCGGTCTGTGACATCGGGCGGATGGTCAGTCTGTGACATCGGGCGGGTGGTCGGTCTGTGACATCGGGCGGGTGGTCAGTCTGTGACATCGGGCGGATGGTCAGTCTGTGACATCGGGCGGGTGGTCAGTCTGTGACATCGGGCGGGTGGTCGGTCTGTGACATCGGGCGGGTGGTCGGTCTGTGACAGACATCGGGCGGGTGGTCGGTCTGTGACATTGGGCGGATGGTCAGTCTGTGACATCGGGCGGGTGGTCGGTCTGTGACATCGGGCGGATGGTCAGTCTGTGACATCGGGCGGATGGTCAGTCTGTGACATCGGGCAGGTGGTCAGTCTGTGACATCGGGCGGGTGGTCAGTCTGTGACATCGGGCGGGTGGTCGGTCTGTGACAGACATCGGGCGGGTGGTCGGTCTGTGACATCGGGCGGGTGGTCAGTCTGTGACATCGGGCGGGTGGTCGGTCTGTGACAGACATCGGGCGGGTGGTCGGTCTGTGACATCGGGCGGGTGGTCCGAGCCCCGCCTCCGTTCCAGCACGCTCTCCAGACGCCCGCACGGGCCCCTGGCACCGGGCCCGCCCCAAAGTGCACTGGGTGCGGCGGCTCCCCAGCGCATTAGCTTTTATTAAAAGCGTTCTGCTGCGCCAGCCGCTTCTCCTAATTGGTTTACGGGCAGCCCCCACCGCTCCGGCAGGTCCTAATTGCATTTCTCCACAAACCCGGTTTGATTTATGGCTCCTTATTTGCCCTGCATTTTTAATAATAATAAATTGGAGTAAAATCCTGGAGCCATTAAATAACGTCTGCAGTGGCTGGCTTCCAGAGGGGCCCTGAGAGGAGTCCGGCCTTTGTTTAAAGGCGTGCAGTCCGGTCGCCGCCTCCTGCGTGATGTCCAGTCCCACTGTCTCCATTTCGCTGCCAGAGGTCAGCTGTTTTCACTGGGTTTTCTATGTACATATTTTTAGAATTACCTGGAAGGTTGGAATGGATTGTGTAGAATGAAGAAAGAAAAATAGTCTAATGTCCTCCTATAAAGGTTGTGGATACATTTGTATTTAGAACAGGAACAAATATATATTATCTAGAGACATCACCAGGGAACAGCTGCATAAAATTGCAACTTAGTTAGGAAACTCCCAGTTAAACACTCTGAACTTAAACGCCTTTATTAACCAACTTTCTAAACTAAAGTTCAAGCTTTTCTTCTGTATAAAGTAATATTTTAAAGTGACATTTTCCATGCATGCTCTCTAAAGGCATGCTCTCTAAAGTAGCTTGAAATAAAGTAGACACTTAACAGTGGTTATAAAATTCTTTCGTTTGCAGCGGTGAGGTTCTCTTTGTGCATTATCAGTAATCTGGTCTTCACCGTCCAGAGTATTTGGAGCTCCCGGCCTCCCCCCAGCTCGCTCTCAAACCGCCTCCTGCTGTTCCCTCCGCAGGTGAAAGGCCCGCCCGTGGCAGGTGCGTTCAAAGAGAGGCCGACCAAGCCCACGGCCTTCCGGAAATTCTACGAGCGCGGAGACTTCCCCATCGCCCTGGAGCACGACTCGAAAGGGAACAAGATCGCGTGGAAGGTAAGTGGGGGCCCGCCGCCCGCCCGCGGGGACTGGCCCGGGGCACACGCGTGGCCGGCCAAGTGAGGAGGTGGGCCGGCCTCGGGGGGAGCCCTGGGCCAGCTGCCCGCCTGGACCAGTGGTCGGCAAACCCATTAGTCACAGAGCCAAATACCAACAGCACCGCGATTGAAATCTCTTTGGAGAGCCACATTTTTAAAACTTAAACTTCTAGCGCCACTTCTTCAACATAGACTTGCCCGGGCCATGGCGTTTTGTGGAAGAGCCGCACTCCAGGGGCCAAAGAGCCGCCTGTGGCTCGCGAGACAGCGTGAGAGTGGCAGAGGGCGGTGCCCCACGCAGTGCCTGGTGCCGGGTCCCCTCTGCTCTTCCGAGAACTGGCAGCGCCGGCCCCCACCCGCCACCAAGTGATGGAGCTGGTGGCGGGCACGGAGGGCACCGGCGTGTGTCCCCCGGACACGCCCGCCCCGCGGGCACCTGCCGTGCGCGGAAGCTGCTTCCCTGAGGGGGTGGGTCAGGCCGCGGCCCTGCCCCTCCTGCCTGCAGCCGGGTGGCCGCGCGGCTGACACGCGTGCCCGCTGCGCGTGACCCCCGCCCCGGGACCTTTGCACGCCGGCCCCTTTTTGACAAAAGGTTAATTGGCTGCAAAATAAATGTATCGCCTAATGGCTCCGTCTACTGGGGCCGCCTCGCCCTCCGAGCTCGCTGAGGTCACCGGGAAAAGCTCATCCATCTCTCACCCCGGAGGAGGCTGCTCCATTCCATTTGAGAAGGAACGCCCGTCCCTGGCCGGCCTCTGCCGGTTAATTATCTTCGCTATCGTCGGCTCCGCTGTGCTGATATTTATCAGCCAGAGGGCTTCGCGGCTGGAAACAGAAAATCGTGGCGACGCCTGTGAGCGTCACGTCGGGTGAAGGGACAGAAAAGGGTTTTGCCAAATGTCATTGAGAGTGAGCCACTGGCCCATCTCACCAAAGCCCGGCAGGGTCTGAGGGCGAACGCAGGAGCTGTTTGTGATTAGCAACAAATACATTTACGCTAACGGATAAATGATGGAGCTGAGGAATTTATCAGTGTCTTAGGAAGGTTCATTGGTATTAACTTCTGCCCTTTTAATAGAAAAAAAACACACAAAGCAGATTGTTTGCATTATTCCTGGCGTGTCTGCATGTGTTTTCACGGAATTAGCTAACATTTCTAAACCTTGACCAGGCATCTGCTATTCAGTTATTGAACTTAGAATTGGTGCAGATTATTTGGCAAGAGCAATCTGAACGGGTCCTTGTTGAATTCTCTCATACATTTTTAGGATGAAGGACATTCTCACCATGTTTTTGATCATCTCTATTAACATGCAAAATGTGTTCTGTGAAAATGTGCATATTTTAGCCATAGCATACTAGTGAGTGCATGTTCCCAACACTTGACCGTGGTTTGGGGCTTTGTTTATATTTGACTAGTTGTTTATATTGATTATGCTTGTTAGTCAAACATATTTACTGTTTTACACAAGATAACACTGTGGAGGTTCCCAAATATGGCATACGCTTTCTCAGAAAAGAGTGTGCCCCATTTCTTTAGAAAAAGTGAGTGGTTTTGGTCTTTTAAGTAATTACAGGACATAAAAATCACACCAATAAAAACCTCAGGCTCCTCCCCCTCCTGAGGCTGAGGACCCCCTCCACCCCAGGCATCAGACCCCCTTCTCCGGGCTCTGGAGCGGCCACCGGCCACCGCCAACAGGACCCCGAGGTTGTGTGTCATGAAGGAGACAGGGAGACGGCCATGCATGTTCAGGGCTCTCGGCCCCATCCTGAGCGGGCGTCACAGCTCAGTGCCCACGGAAACGGCCACTTGTCCCACCTGCCGGAGGACAGGCGGACGGGGGTAGGGAATGGGGGGGGGGGTGCGCTGCCCCTGGTGCCCTTCCATGATCTTGGGGGGATGTCGGAGGTCGCAGCGGCCAACGCCGCTCAGCCTGGCCAGGGTCCCGCCCGGCTGGCGCCGCCAGACGTGCCGCTCAGCACTGCAGGGTGCCAGGGAGACGGGCACTGAATGCTCATTTCAATTAATTGTAATGGAATGGCCACACGGTCACCGTATGGACAGCCGCTCTTCATTAGGATGGTGGCAGTGACACACAGGCCGAGCCGCCACCCGGACGGAGGGTGGCGAGGGGCCTCCCTGGGAAACGGGCAGGGAGGGCCGAGGGCGTCTCGGTCAGGCCGCCCACACCCAGCGCCCGGGCCTGGGCGAACACGGGCGTCTGGGTGCCCTTCCTGGGGCTGCCCGTGGCAGGAGGGGCGTCTGGCCTGGAACAGGCCTCCGGGCGCTCCGCCGTGCTTCTGGTGTTTCAGTATTCGTTCTAGCAGAGCGGAGAAGCTGGGGATGCGCGATGGTCAGCCATGAAATGCCCCGTACTTACCTGACGCGGTTCACCTGCCCGGGTCTGCGTTTCCGGGACCGGCTGACGGCGGCGAACGTGACGGGACTCTGTCCATGTAGACCCCCGCCCCGTCCCAGAGCACAGGCGGCGGCAATGGCAAAGGCGCTCCTTTCCGATGGCTCGCGTGGCAGGTCCCGGGGGACCGAAGGCCCTTCAACTTGTGTCTGAGTTAGTGCGTGTCCAGGCGCAGGCCCTGACCGTGTAGTGGCCTCAGCCCCGGCCAGGACAGCGCCGGGGGGGGGGGAGGTGGGGGGGGGTTGGTGGCCTTCCCAGCATCCGGAGGGAGGAGAAATGTCACACCAACGTGCAGAACGTCCAGGTGGTGTCTCCCCTTCCGCTGGGAGCAGGTGGAGGGAGGCCTGAGTGCAGGGGTCCGTCGCTGCGGGGGAGGGTGAAACTGCGCTAACCGCCAGCGTTACAGCAGGCGTCACGGGAACAGGAGCCGATGTGGGCGCTGGCGCTGCTTTCCTGTGACTGCCTCTCCCGCCGCCGGACACCCCGCCCCAGCCAGTCTACATCAGCCAGGGTCTCTGATCCCCTCCCCTCCCTCCTCTCCCTCCTCTCACTTCCCTCCCTCCTCCCTCCTCTCTGTCCTCTCCCGCCTCTCCCTCCTCCCTCCTCCCTCCTCTCCCTCCTTTCCCTCCTCTCTGCCTCTCCCTCCTCTCCCTCCCCTCCCTCCCCACCCGCCTCTCCTTCCTCCCTTCCCTCTCCTCCTCCCCTCCCTCTCCTCCTGCCCCTCCCGCCTCTCCCTCCTCTCCTGCCTCTCCCTCCTCTCCCGCCTCTCCCTCCTCCCAGTCTCTGGCCCTTCTTCCTCCCTGCCCTGCCTCCTTCCTCTCCCCCCCCTCCTTCCTCCCCTCTTTCCTTACCTCTGGGCCCCTCCTCCCCCCAGCTTTTCCAGGGCTGTTCAGGAGGAGAGGGAGCCCCTCCATTTTCTGTTCCGGGCGGAGTCTGAACTGGGAAGGACAGGCTCCTGACAGCTAACGGGACACGTGCTCGAGGGAAGGGCGCTGTGGAAACGCCGTTTCACACGCTCCGCCATCCTGAGCCGCTGGTTTAAAATAGGCCCGAACACACGTCATTTAAAATACCCATCTCCCCGCAGACCCTGGGGGAGCTGGGAGAATGAGCACACAGGGTTCCTAAAAATAACGAAACGGCACGAGAAACCGGTCCGTCCTGGAGACGAGGCCAGCTGGGCCCGCCCGGCCAGCTCGCATCCCTGCGGCCAGGCTGCTGGCGCGGAGGTGCCGCCCGAACCGCCGGTCCCACCGCCCAGCCGCCACCGCCCAGCGCCCACCGCCCACCGCCCACCGCCCACCGCCCACTGCCCACCACTGCCCACCACCCTCTGCCCTCCGCCCACCGCCCACTGCCCACTGTCCAGCGCCCACCGCCCTCCGCCCACCGCCCACCGCCCTCCGCCCACCGCCCACTGCCCACCGCCCAGCGCCCACTGCCGACCACTGCCCACCGCCCACTGCCCACCCGCCCAGCGCCCAGCGCCCACTGCCCACCACTGCCCACCGCCCACTGCCCAGCGCCCACCCGCCCAGCGCCCAGCGCCCACCGCCCAGCGCCCACTGCCCACCACTGCCCTCCGCCCACCGCCCACCGCCCACCGCCAGTGCCCACTGCCCACCACTGCCCACCGCCCAGCCGCCCACCGCCCTCCGCCCACCGCCCACCGCCCAGCGCCCACTGCCCACCACTGCCCACCGCCCACTGCCCACCGCCCACCCGCCCACCGCCCAGCGCCCACTGCCCACCACTGCCTTCCGCCCACCGCCCAGCGCCCAGCGCCCAGCGCCCAGCGCCCACTGCCCACCACTGCCCACCGCCCACCGCCCACCCGCCCAGCGCCCACTGCCCACTGCCCACCGCCCACCGCCCACCGCCCAGCGCCCAGCGCCCAGCGCCCACTGCCCACTGCCCACCGCCCCCCGCCCACCGCCCTCCGCCCAGCGCCCACTGCCCACCACTGCCCACCGCCCACTGCCCACCACTGCCCACCGCCCACCGCCCTCCACCCACCGCCCAGCACCCAGCGCCCACTGCCCACCACTGCCCACCGCCCACCCGCCCAGCGCCCAGCGCCCAGCGCCCACTGCCCACCACTGCCCACCGCCCACCGCCCTCCGCCCAGCGCCCAGCGCCCAGCGCCCAGCGCCCACTGCCCACCACTGCCCACTGCCCACCGCCCTCCGCCCACCGCCCTCCGCCCAGCGCCCACTGCCCACTGCCCACCACTGCCCAGCGCCCACTGCCCTCCACTGCCCACCGCTCACCGCCCTCCGCCCACCGCCCAGCGCCCAGCGCCCAGCGCCCACTGCCCACCACTGCCCACCGCCCACCGCCCTCCGCCCACCGCCCAGCGCCCACCGCCCACTGCCCAGCGCCCAGCGCCCAGCGCCCACCGCCCACCGCCCACCGCCCACCGCCCTCCGCCCAGCGCCCACCGCCCACCGCCCAGCACCTACCGCCCACCGCCCTCCGCCCACCGCCCACGGCCCACCGCCCTCCGCCCACTGCCCAGCGCCCAGCACTTACCGCCCTCCGCCCTCCGCCCACCGCCCACCGCCCACCGCCCAGTGCCCAGCGCCCACCGCCCTCCGCCCACTGCCCACCGCCCACCGCCCACCGCCCTCCGCCCTCCGCCCAGCGCCCAGCGCCCACCGCCCAGCACCTACCGCCCACCGCCCTCTGCCCACCGCCCTCCGCCCACTGCCCACCGCCCAGCGCCCTCCGCCCACTGCCCACCGCCCACCGCCCAGCGCCCACCGCCCACCTCGTGCAGCGAGGACGGCTACCAGGCCGAGTCTGTTCTCCGCTGGCCACACGGGAGGGACTTAGAATTGGTACAAATTATTTGGCAAGAGCAGTCTGAACGGCCCTTGTTGAATATCTCATACATTTTTTAGGATGAAGAAGGACAGTGTAACCATGTTTTTAATCATCTCTATGATGCAAAGTTTGTTCCGTGAAAATGCATATGTTAGCCGTAGCACACTAGTGTTTGTGAGCCGGGCGTTAGGGAGTTTGGGTGAAAAGACAGAGGGCCCGGAGCTCCAGCCCTTAGTGTGACATGTGAGTGATCCTTAGCGCCAGCAACATGGGAAGAAACGGAATAAAACCAGAACCGGTCCCCGTGGCGGGGAGGCTGAGCTCACACCCCTCCCTGCGCGCCCGGAGTGTGGTCCCGCCGCCCGAGGGGTGCACGCAGCCCCTGCCTCGCCCCTGGGGTGCCTGAGTGATGACACAGCCGCGGCGCACTAACCCCGGGATCCAAAACTGTTCCTGCTGAAAGGTGACTTCACACAGTCACGTGAAGCGGGTAGCACTTTCCCATGTTTCTGACCATTGGCTTCTATAAAGGTGCTCATTTCTGTGGCCGCACCAGCTTATCGCCAAAGCCTGCCCGCTGCTTACGGCTGGAGTTTCTACGAAAGCCAGAGCCAGGCCGGCCCGCACGGTGCAGAGCCGGGTGGGGAAGGCGCAGCCTGGAGCTCCCGCAGGCAGGTCCCTGTCTGCCTCCGGGCCGGCCTTCATCGCCCTGCTCCCCCCCGACCCCATCCTCCCACTCCCATCCCCCCCCCATCCTCCCAACCCCCATCCTCCCTCCCCATCCTCCCCCCCACCCTCCCCCCCATCCTCCAGCCCCCATCCTCCCCCTATCCTGCCCCCATCCTCCCCCTATCCTCCCCCCATCCTCCCCCCATTCTCCCCCTCATTCTCCAGCCCCCATCCTCCCCTCCATCCTCCCACTCCCATCCTCCCCCCCATCCTCCCCCCCATCCTCCCCCCCATCCTCCACCCCCATCCTCCCCCTATCCTGCCCCCATCCTCCCCCTATCCTCCCCCCATCCTCCCCCCATTCTCCCCCTCATTCTCTAGCCCCCATCCTCCCCTCCATCCTCCCACTCCCACCCTCCCCCCCATCCTCCAGCCCCCATCCTCCCCCTATCCTGCCCCCATCCATCCTCCCCCTATCCTCCCCCCCATCCTCCCCCCACATCCTCCCCCCATCCCCTCCCCCCATTCTCCCCCCCATTTTCCCAGCCCCCATCCTCCCCCTATCCTCCCCCCATCCTCCCCCCATTCTCCCCCCCATTTTCCCAGCCCCCATCCATCCTCCCCCTATCCTCCCCCCATCCTCCCCCCATTCTCCCCCCCATTTTCCCAGCCCCCATCCTCCCCCCGCATCTTCCCAGCCCGTGGTGTGTGAGAGGCGCTGAGCCTGTGGAGCTGTCCCTCACCTGGGACCTCCACCGAGCTGCTTCCTGGGCTGTGTCTCTCTCGGCCTCGCTCTCCCGCCTGTAAGGACGCCGTGCACTTGGTGTTGGACACCGGGAGCTCAGAGAAACGCCTCGCCATGACTCCTAATCGGATGCTCGTGGAATATTCTGAAGGACAAACACGGATTAGGGATTAGCCACCGAGGCCAGTCCCAGGAGATGCGGGCGTCCTTTGTGGGGGCGCTCTTACCACGAAGTACGTTCTTCACTTCGCTCTTAGTGTCACGCCCTGTGGACACGGGGCCAGGGGCCATTGTCATGGACATGACGATAACTCCCTGAGGAGAAAGCTGCTAAATGTAATCGCTAGGGGATGTGTCCGGGTGTCCGTACGGGGACAGGCGGCCTCAGACCGCGGCAGCTCGCCGCCCGCCAGTCCCGCTGCGTTTTTACAGGAAGGCACACCAGCGGCTCCTGATCCCTCCCTGCGGCGTGTTGTTGCCAGAATTCTCTCATGTTGGATTGACATGTTAGTCCTTCGCTGGCTCCAGTTTCTTAACGGTTCAGTATCTCGAGGGTTCAAAGTCTTTCTCTATCACCCCCCCGGGGAAGCCAGTACTGATTTTTGCAATCTCGCGGGCGCATTTATTTCTGAGCGGAGCGGCATGTCCTCGGAGGGTCTGGGCGCCGCGGCCTGTGCTCGCGGCCAAAGTGCGGGTTTGGAGACGGGCCTTCCTGGCGTCTGTCAGGCACGTCTCACAGGAAAGGGACCATCTCCCTGGCTTTTGGTCCTGTTATTCCCTCTGGCTTGGGTTGTCAGAGCCCCTGGAAGCCTTGAGAACAAGGGTCCCTGGCCATGAGCGCGCCGGTCGGGGTGCTGGAGGGGGGCCGCACCCCCAGGAACGCTCTGCCGGGAAGCAGCGGCCGGAGGACACAGCCCGGCTCCGAAACACCTGTGACCGGAAAGGGCGAGCTGGCCCTGGCAGCCAGATGGAGGTGTTCCCCTAATGGGCCGCTGCCCGCCGCCGGTGATTCATGGGGGAATTCGAGCGAACGGCTCACCTTTACGGCGCAGGCTGCCTGTGGCCAACCTGAGCCAGCTCTCCCCTGGCCTCCGCTGCTCATGCTCCTCACCGCGGGCACCTGCCACCTCTCCAGCGTGACGGCCCCTGATCTTTCCTGTCTCTTCCCCTCCCCTAAAAACAAATGGGAAAATATCCTTGGGTGAGGATTAAAATAAAAAAAAGGAAGAAAAAAGAAAAAAAGAAATACGGGAGCAGCCGTTAGCAGCACAGGGTCCGCGGCTAAGATTCCATTGTCACGCCCTCGCCGGGAAGGGACTTGCTGCCCGCCCACCCAGCTCTGGTCGTTTCAGGGGCTCGGCGCTCCGATCCCGACAGTGGCGCCCGCCGCCGGTCAGCGTGGGGACCCCCTGCAGCTTGGCGGTATCGCTACACCGGGCCGGAGAGAGAGGCTCCAGTCCCTGCATGCTCATTTCAAGGCCCTGTCTGTCTTATCACTTGGCACATGGCCCTTTTCTCCGCTGAAGCTCTTTTGAGATCAAAAGTTCTTTGACAAATGACAAATGAAATCAGATAGTGAAAAGGAAAAATCGATGTTTGCTTGATGTTTTCATTTAGAGGGTCGAAGGGCTCTACGTTTGAGGCTTCTAGGCGCTCCGTGAATTTCCAACCCCCTGCAGCTGTGTTAGGTTTCTCCTCTTCTTTCAGATAAAGTCTAAATATTATGTTAATGCATAATCATATCAACTTTAATATTTGAGGCGACAATTTTAGGAAATAACATCTTATTTTTGTCACAATGAATGTTATCCTGACCTTGAAGGTTTTATGATAGGATAGTCAGTTGAATTAATGTAAAAACATATAAATTTATACCTGTATTATTAAAATTTTACTCTCAATATGAAATATATACATGTTTATTTTATAAAATAAAATATTGGAAAGTAGAAGGGATAAAGAAATCACTCACTGCTCCATCATTCATTGAATGCAATTTTATCCATTGTCAACATCTTTCAAAGTATATTCTTATCTTTCTTTATGTATAGTAGAGAATAGTGTATAGCTCATTTTTAAAAAATCTTATTATTGAAAGTATTATTGTGTTTCCCCGAAAATAAGACATCCTTCAAAAATAAGACCTACTTACAAGTTTCCTTCTGAGTGAAATATAAGGCATCCCCTGAAAATAAGACCCCCCCTAGGCTAAACATGAGGGATTTGGTCCACTGATTCTGAAAGAAATGGAGTCACAAGAAATTCACCAGGAAATTCAGGAATTGGATTGTTAGGATGATGTTCCAGAAGATGATGACATGATTGTCATTGAATAAATGAGTAAATTCTTGATGCTGTAGGATTCACAGTTTGTCTGGTTTGTGTTGACAACTACCGTACTACCGTACCATATACAGGTAATAAGTTTCCTTTATTTTCATTTAACAATAAATGTGTACCATATTCTTCTTCATGGAAAAATAAGACATCCCCTGAAAATAAGATCTAGCGCATCTTTGGGAGCAAAAATTAATCTCCTCTCTGAGATTCATCAGTCTGTTTCATGCTTCTATGTTTCTGGATCTATAAATAAACTGCTATACAACTCATTCTTTAAAATTTGTCATATGACATAAAAATTATTGGCACTTACTAATTTTTTTTCATATTTAAAACTCATATTGAGTTTTAAACCAATAGAGGATTGTTGTAGAAAATTTGGAAAATGGAAAAAAATTCATACAAAAGACAGCATTCATCTGAGATAACAACTTTCAGTACAGTATTGATGTTTTAGTTCAATCTTTCTTCTACATGTATATATTTTACTTTGTTGAAATTATGTTTCATATGATGGTTTTTAAGAAAATCAAAGGAACGTTCAAGGATTAATTAGCAGAGGAGATGAATAGTGGCCATAACTGCCACAGGAGGATAAATTATTGTTAGTTCTCCCCAGTTTAACTGCAGCAACTAACAAGACCACCACAGCTGAGTGTGTGTTTTAAGTGTCTTAAAATTTATCTTTCCTATGAAAGCATTACAGTTGTCCCCCCTTTTTTAATCCCATGGACCCTCTCCACCCTGCCCATGCTGCCCCCTCCCCACGCTATTCGGTGGAACAAATATTATGAAAAAGACATTAAATATGAAACACGTTGCTTGATTTTGGGACAAGTATAAAAATGAACAAAGACCATTGACAGAATCATGAAGCAAATTTCCTCTCCCAATCTAAGACATATCACAACAAACATTCTTACAGAATTTCCAAGACTGTTCCAGTCTGAATAAGGGAAAAATCCATAAAACTTTAAGCCATAAATTTCCATTACTTGAGTTCTTCTTTAGATTCATATCTCTATACATGTACATGGGTTCACTATTTCTTAACTCTTGAATTTTTTGAAGACATTTTTTCATATGTGAACCATGATTTGATTGATCACTGTTAACATGCTTAAATTACAACCATTCTCCTACAAATAAATCTCTGAATATTTAACATCATTATAGTCTAACATGTGGTGGCTGAAAGATTAAGACCAGTCTAATTTTTGTTTTTTTGATCTGTTTTTGTTTGTTTGATTACTGATTTTCAGTCTGGGTAATTGCACTATTTTCGTATAATTAAAAGTTGCTTTTATGAATGTACATTTTTCTTTTCATTAATTCTTTAATGTAGTGAGTTACTCTGTCTACCTACTTGAAACTTTTTCTCAAGCGAGGAACGTTTTCTTCTGTGATGTCATAGTTTATCATTTTTGTCACAATTTTTCTACATTCTTTCTTAGAACAAATATTTTATGTAGACTGTAATTATTTGATCCTATAATTTCTGTCATTATCTTCATCAGTATTTTTATCTCGATTCATTTTTTTAAAAAAGTTATAGAACTTTCTCTTACTTTCTATTTTCTTTAGAATAAATTTTTCTATTGCTGCCTCAATTTAAATTTTACTTCTGCTATATTGAGCCTTGCAAATCTTTATATTGCTCATTTCTTCCGTGATATGATTATACACATTGGCTTAAAAAGCTTGCCATTATTGTACAGGCAAGTTTATCATAGAAAAAGCTGAATGAATGATATGAATTATAATCCCACAGCTGTGAGCATAGAGAGAAGAGAGCTAGTTTGAGGGCTATTGAGAAAATACATTCCACAGAACTGGTGGTTGGTTAGCATCTGAAGTGGGGAGATGAAAAGAGGTTTTGTCAACTGGGCAGCTTATGATGCCAATGAATATGCACTTTAAAAGCCATTTTGAGAATCTCTAGAGGGTTTTGTAATGTCACCAATTCCCTATTGTTGGATATTAATGTTTTTATTCACTATTTTGCTATTATAAGCAATGCTATTATCAACATCATTGAATAAATGTATATGTATATATGAATATGCATATGTGTATATATATTTTGTAAACATGTCTGATTATTCCCTCAGGGTAAAGTTTTATCTTTGCATCTACCTGTTTCCACAAAAGGATTTTTGCTCTTCTTTTATGAAGGTTGGCTACTGAGCCCTTGAGTGGCCTATCTCTAAAAACCACTGGCTTCTGCAGAAGGGACTTTAAAGGATCTTTCTCACTGTCAAGCCTTTGAGATGGCAACCATTTCTTTTTGTGAGCAGGCTGTTTATGAAACCCGTATATATTACTATATATTTCTGGTTTGACCTCAATCGAGGACAGGTGTTTGCCAAGACATAGGACATGGGCCTGTGCTGGCCCTCTCTTCCTCTTTGCTTGGGGACAGGTGAGCTCTTCCTGCCAGCTCCACCCAGCTCCCCTCCCCACTACAGCTCAGGGTCTGGTCTGAGCAAATTTCATTAAGTTCCGTTCTGTCCCCTAACAGGGCATCTTTTGTGACTTTCGATCCCGAGGCAGACGGAGCGATGATACCTGCACCCCTAAGATGCACAGCGCGCAGTTCTGCTTTCCCCTGCCCTGGCCCGCAGCGTTCCGCTCGTACCGCGCACTGCTGTCTGGGATGCCCTGAGTGGCCGCCCACAGCCCTGTCCCTGCTTCCTGTCCAGCTCTTTTCTGAGATTTGGCTGGGCGTGGCTGTAGAAGCGATGTCGACAGGAATGGAATGGAAGGGAATAGCACTTCGTATTATAAAGCAACAGCTTCGCCATAGCAGAATGGTGCCCTAGCCTACTGCCCACACCCTCTGGATTTGCTCTAGATCTTGGCAGAAATTGTAGGAGGGATGCTAAAGCTCCTTACTGACTTTCGGATGGGCGCCTCTGGTTGCAAAACACGAATTCACCAAGAATTGTGGGTTTTCTAGCCAATTCCATTGTTACCCGTAAAAGTTCCTTACGTGCCTGCCTGGGCACTCGTTACTGTGCCTGGGTCTCAGTTGCATGTTGAGTCTTCCTCTTTTGCTCCGTCTTCATGGGCAGTTTGGTGGCATGTGGGGGACCCTGTCCAGACTCTTGTCCAGGGGCAATTAAGACAGCCGAGTCCAGGCTAGTTTAGTCCATTATGGACTGGCCCCATTGCAGAGACCGAATGACCTCATCAGCCCCGGGCAGCCGGGGCTCACCGGCTCATATCACGGGGAACACAGCGCGGCGAGGAGCACAGCGCTGGCCCTCAAGCCTGCATGGTGAGGGCTCTAGTCTTAAGTGGCTCCTTGACTAGAATAGATCGCTCTTCAACAAAGAATCCGAAAAAGGCCCAGGAGCACATGTCAAGTGTTGAAATAAATTGCTTCCTCTTGCATAAACCATACATTCTCATTCCTTCTTTCAGTGTGTCTAAAACATGTCCTATTTTTGCAATCTGGTTCAAATGATTTCTGTAGACAAATGTTTTCAATTGAGAGACTATGAAATGTATACCATTTTATATATTTGTATGCATTTTAGTAAATTTTCTTCTCTCGCTATATTAGTATTACATAAAGGACTGGTACATTTTACCTGCACGATGGCCTTGAGGTGATTAATTCACGTGTGTGTGTCTACATATTACCACAACCCCAAATAGCAGAGACATCCCTGACCCCCACACCTGCTCTGCATTTTGAAACCTATTCTCTCTTTGGGTTTGCACCTCGCTGTGAATTTTAAAGATTGGCTCTGCTTAGAATTCAGTCTGCTTTAAATGTGAAGGCTCCGGAGTCCCCGTTAAATATGAACTGGCCCTTCTCCTTGCAGCCTTCAGACTCCCGGCCTCTTTTCCTCTTCGTTCCCATCTCTAATTCCCTGGGCTCCATTCCAGGCGATTGCCTCAGACCTGGCTTCTAATTCAGTGACTCCGTTAGGTCTGATCTACTGTCTGACCTGTGTATTTCAGTAAATACCAATTCGAGACTTGATGTGTATTTCTTTAAAAGACCTCCAAGTTGTTGTTGTTTTTGTTTGTTTGTTTGTTTTGTTTTTAAAATCTCCTTCTTGCTTTATGATTTCTCTTACTGTCTTTAACAGCTTATGTAATTAGAATAGATTTACTTAAAGTTTCTTTCACGTTCTTCTGTTACCTGCACTCGCTGGGGTGCTTGAATCTGCCACCTCCCTCTTGTTCTCAGCTGTTTAGCTTGGTATTTGACGTGGGAGCCACTGTTCTGTGCAATATGCTTGGCACCCTCACCCTCTGGGCGCTTCCAAGGGTCTCACTGGCTCAGGCTCGGGCCCATCGCCGGGCACCCGGTGCCAGGATTGCTCACGGCCACCGCTCGCTGCTTGCGTTTCCTCGTCATCCTGGGAGCTGGTACTGGCCTTTTTTCTTCGGAGGACGGCTCTGTGTAGCTGTAACTTTCCCTCCGGCTTTCATAGCTGTTTGGCATGTTGGCCAGAGGTCTCTCTGGAGGTGGTTTCCTCCGTTAGCTTCATGCCTTCGCTGACATGCAGATAAACGGAGCTCTCTGGTAAAACAATCCTGCGCCATTGCAAGATCCGCTTTAAAAATGTTCTATGTAAAAATGTCAATGAATTAAGATCTTCTTTGTATTTTTCACAGAAGTCCTTTTATTTGAACTGATGTAATCAGCAAATGTTGTATTAGTTTGCATAAATGTGTGTGTGTGAGTGTGTGTGTGAGTGTGTGGACATGTGTGAGTGTGAGTGGGTGAGAATGCATGTTTGAGTGTGTGTTAGTGTGTGAGTGTTTGAGTATGCATGTGGGAGGGTGTGAGTGAGTGTGTCTGTATGTGTGTAATCATGCATTAAATCTCTTGCAGACAGTAAAATTTGGAAAAATCACAAGGAAAAGACAAAGATTTTGTGCCAACACACAATTCTCATTTCTGTGTACAATGTGTGTGTGTGCCTGTCTATGCATGTTCATATAGACGTCTTGTCCCTATTTCAGCGCTGGAGGTAAGAGCTCAGTGTTCATTCTGTAAGATTTTACCGGCTAATTAAGGTGTGTGGATGACTCTAATTTTTTCAGTATTAAAATCTGGCAATAAATAGTGAATCTCTTGAGAAGCATCAACTCATTATTTGAAAAAAAAAATGCTTTCCATTTGCATTAAGCTATATAAAATCCTATTAACCATCAAGTATTTTTTTTTAAATCAGCAAAGTATAAGACTGAATTGTAAAAACAAAACAAAACAGTGTTTTTAACCACCCTTCAAAGATCATTTTTAGGAGTTGCTTGGGCAACGATGCATTTGCATGGGCACAAAAGAGATGGTCTGTTACACCAATTTCTCTTCATATATTTTTAATTGCACCATGAGGAGTGCTAATGTATTGGGCTGGTAACGTGAAAACCACATGTCAAAAACAGAAGTTACGATCTTGATAATTCTGTTTGGGCATCCCTGGCTCACTCCGCCCGTGTGGGTTGTGATTTTGACACTTCGTTGTTCTAACTTTCTATATTTAATAAACTAACCATGGAACTACCGTCGAGTCTCCAGCAGCGGTTCTGCAGATGGTTCATCGCATGAGGAAGAAATCTGGACGCTCCTGAGGGGAGGGTGTCCGTGGGAAGAGGCAGGAAGGGGGAGGGGAACATGCACTGGGCAGTTGCAGTATCACCAGGAATGTTCTGTCTGGTCAGTAATACTAGGACTTAGGTCCGTTTTCAGAAGCTGTGAGCTCAGTATCCAGTGAGTACAACTGTGGAATAGACCAGGATTGGAGAAAAAAACGGGTTTTGCTAAGCAACGTTGCATGTTATCCATGTACAGCCTCATTATTCAGCATCTGGAACAATCACCGTGGTTTTCCTGATCTTTGGCTGTCTTGCTCTTTGCACGTGCGAAACCTATGTATGTGGATTTCTTGACAAACCATTGTGTTTCCTGCCTCGTGACGGTTCCTCGTGGTTTGGTACCTCCTCTGGGGAGGCCACACACCCTGTGTCAGTCTCAGTGCTGGGAAGACAGAAATCTGTGTTCGTGTGCCTGGGCGGAGCGTTATTTAACTCCCACTCCCCGTAGCCCCTGGCATGTCATGAATACATATTCTAAAGCTGGTGTTTGAAACAATTTATTAAAATCAGATAGTCTACAGCTTGTATATTTTGTTTAATATAATAGCAGTTTGAATTTCCTCTAACTCAAGAGTTAGGATGGTTATCTTAGACATATTTTATTCTTATTCTTACTTTCTTATGTTAGAAAATAGTTTATTGATTATTAGAGGGAGAGGAAGGGAGAGGGAGAGGGAACATCCATGTGGGAGTGTAACTGATCGCTGCCTCCTGCGTGCCCCCTACCGACACCCAGCACATGCCCTGACCGGGATGGGACCGGCAGCCTTTCGGGGCTCGGGACGATGCCCTACCAACTGAGCCACCCGTTTTATTTTTTACATTTTATTTTCAAGCCTCGTAGATTTTTGTTTGTTTTTCTATTTTCTTACAGACTGTAGTTTGTCATCCTCTTAAGACCTATATAGATTAGCTCACTGAATATTACTTACTACTGACACATAGGATTAGTTTATTTAAATTCTAGTGGTCTGGTCATATTGAAACTGTATTCTTATGCATGTGTTTTTAACTGTGTGTGTCATCTAATTGATGTCCATGCAACTTAATAAGGAGTAGCTGTTTATTCAGCAGACATTACCTGAACACCTGCTATCTGCCAGGTACCATTTTAGACTAGAGAGACAGCAGTGAGTAAAGCAGATAAATCCCCTGTCTATATAGAGCTCCCTTTACAGTAGAAGGAAAACAACCAAACCAGTGACTGTGGAGTGTTACATGGTGATGGAAGTAATCATGGAAGTATAGGGTACAGCTGGCTGGGCAATAAGGGGAGATTCCTCTAATGATGATGCATTTAATCGGAGGCCATTTGGTTATGTTTTCTAAATTCATTTCTTAAGTGATGGTGTCTACTGGATGCCTGTCACTTTTAAAAATGTCCTGATCCCCAAAGAGGGAAGTGCTGAAGAGAAAATGCAATGTCAACAGCCAAATGAATCGTGTGCTTTCGGGACCCATTCATTACTGAAAATCAGTGTCAGAGTTATAACCCAACTCTAATGACTTCACAAATTATATTTTAATTAAGTTCTTACTCTGCTTAAAGGCTAATTAAGGGATCACGAATGACTGTGTTTTGTACATTTCAACGTAAATATTTTATGAGCATATGCAAATACATATTTCCTTTGTGAAAAGTGCTTTTCACCCTTTAAATACCGTATAAGGAAGCTCACGGAACCACGCAGATCTACTGTCTGTGTCCCACTTCTCTTTTCTTTTTAAAGTAAAATCATTGCTAGTAAAACGATTTACAAAAACAAACAAGAAACGATGAGACACACGTGAGCAGACGCATCCGGGTGCAGAGGTGCATATCCGAGTTGTCCTTACACGGGTCACCCAGGGTGTGAGCTCCGATGCAGGATCATGGGGGAGAGGGACGGGCCGCTCCCCAAGGCCGATCTGATGAAATCACAGCGCACATGCTTTTTCCCATACGCACACGCCCAGGTATCTACTGTGACGTTACACACGTCATGTCATGCACCTGAAGGTCCTAGGATCACACGCCAGGCAGCCGCAGTTGACTGGGTGCTGGGGAGCCGGGGAGAGGTCTTTGTGCAGTGCGTGCCATTAGAGTGAAATGAAGTAAAGAGTAACTTAAAATCATGCAAAATTACCTCGATTTTGGAAATCATAAATCAAAATCTCTGCCTCGCTGCGAGCAATAAAATTAGAAGAGGAAATGTGCTTGAGAAATCAATTGGATATCAACATTATTGTATCAAACATCTAAATGCTGTAAAGTTAATAAATACACATTTTATAATTTATTTTGCTTTACAAAATTACTTTGTCAGCATGAAAATGCACTTCTGTTTCTGTTCTTTTTCTATTTTTTTGTACATCTGTTTCTTAATGTAAAACTGGTGAGAAGTGTTTTTATTTTTAAAATCGTCATCTGGGAATATTTTTATTTTTTTATTTTTTGGAGAGAGAGGGGAATGGACAGAGAAAGAGAGAGGGAGGGAGGGAGAAAGAGAGAGAGACCTATCTAAGAGAAAACCATAGATCAGCTGCCCCCTGGATGGCTCCTACAGAGGAACAAACGTGCAGCCCGGGCGTGTGCCTGAGCAGGAACTGAACCGGCGACCTTTCGGTGCAAGGAAGGATGCTCAGCCAACCGAGTCATACCGGCCAGGGTCCAGGGCCTTGCTTTTAACCTGCTTTAGATGGTTTTATTCTGCTGGGTATTGAGACTCACCAGTACGGTGGTTGATCCCATTAGGGCTGCTCGTTCTTCCAAAGTAACTACTGTTCACGGCTTGACCCTCAAAGAGTGGGACTTCAGGGACATCGCCCCGGGCCCCTGGCAGGAGGGAGGGCAGAATAAAGGGACCAGGAGGGCACTCCTTAAGGTGAAACCGTCACTACTGCTTGTTCCTTTAAGATAGATCTCCATGATTAAAAGACAATGGAGCTTTAGTTGATCCTTATTGATTTCCATGGTTTGACTATAAGTCACTCAACAAATACTTACTGTCAACGATACGCCAGGCCCTGAGACTGGAGATTCAGTGCCTGAGTCCGGGCCCTGGTGGTTTGGGGTCATTGACTGTGATGAAGTCCTATTTTTTAAAAATAGGCATCTTAGTTGTCTGAGATGATGGTCACATAATGATAGCCCTGGGCATTAGGAAAATCTGATGAATTCATCTCTGCTTCTTTGGTTAAACTTCCTTTCTGCCCTATGGAAGGCCAGTTTTTAAAGCAAAGCAGAGCTACGTAAGAAAAGAAAATTGAGCTAAGACTGGTTTAGCTCAATGGATAGAGTGTCGGCCTGCGGACTGAGGGGTCCCAGGTTCGATTCCGGTCAAGGGCATGTACCTTGGTTGTGAGCACATCCCCAGTGGGGAGTGTGCAGGAGGCAGCTGATCGATGTTTCTCTCTCATCAACGTTCCTCTCTATTCCTCTCTGTAAAAAAAAAATCAATAAAATATATTTTTTTTTAAAAAAAAGAAAAGGAAATTGAATCCATCGTTTTAATAACCGTGAAATCTGAGTAGTTGTAAGAGTGCTCTGACTTCCTTGGGGAATCCTCAGAAGTGTGTCCGGCTGCTGCTGAATTTAACTGGTAGGAGTTGAGTGAAACAGAGCACAGTGGCTGCCGTTTTTGGTTTGAAATGATTGTGATCGTGAGCGTGTGTGAGTAGCGTTCCCAACGTGCAAACCACCCGCACCGCATTCAGGATCCTCTTCAGTGTCTGGGGAGGTGCTCCCCGAAGGGGCGGGCGGGCGGGCAAGGCCGCCATCACCACCGGTAACCGGCATCTGGGAAGGGAGGCGCCTGGCGTTCTGAGGTGGGAGTGGGCAACGCAGGGACCATCTGACGCCCTGTTTTTAATATTGAAATATTTGTCTCTGAGGAGCCAAACCTCCAGCTCCTGCACATAAAAACAATCTTTTATTTTCATGCTCCAATAAAGACAGCAGATAATTCCAAAGAAACTATATCTTTGGTAACCGTTTTTTACCCGGCACATGAAAATCAGTGGTTTGTAACTCTAACAGCTTTTCAAGTAAGATCTCCACTTTTTAAACAGTCATTTTTAAAAATATATATATTTTATTGATATTTTACAAAGAGGAAGAGAGAGAGATAGAGAGATAGCTAGAAACGTCGATGAGAGAGAAACACCGACCAGCTGCCTCCTGCACACCCCCCACTGGGGATGTGCCCACAGCCAACGCACATGCCCCTGACCGGAATCGAACCTGGGACCTTTCAGTCCGCAGACCGATGCTCTACCACTGAGCCACACCGGCTTCGGCATTAAACAGTCATTTTTGTGTAAGTTATAAAACAAAGACATAATCAATATTTGAGAGAAACGGTGACCCATTCTGAGTTCTACCCAGTCCCTCTTTCTAGAGCTTTCTCGAAGTGTTCAGGCCAGCGTGCAGGGTTGACATCTCTCTCCCTGGCCGAGTGGCAACGTGTTGAATCTCTCATGATGCCCAAGGAGTGGGGGCACCGTCTTTCTGTCCCCAATTGGGGGCTAGTTTGCTGCCCGCCCAGCTCCCCGTGGCAGCCCGGGCAGCCCTGTGGGTGCCGCTGCCTCCACATGGATCAGGCTCCTTCCCGGGAGCACGGACTCCCTTTGGGGTGGACCGGCTGTGCTCCCCCTGACCCCTCACTCCCGGGAAGGCAGGTGGCCCCGACTCCCGCTCTGACCCCCGGAAGTCTGCGCTTCCCGGGCCCCGCGCCTCAGCTGGGAAGTATTTCGGCACTAGGCAAACTCTTACGCTCTTTTTTTAAGAAATAATTTTTTAAAAATTTTAGGAAATAATGGCATGTTCATTATAACAGTTTTATTTTTACTAATGACCTTTCGATCAATATTGACACAGTCTTATTGCTCTTCTTTTACAAACCACACGGTGCCCCAATGGATACGCAGACATTTTCTGATAGCTCAGCTGGTGTTTCTGTTCTTTCAGACTTAACACATTGGAATTAGTAACGATTCAGAGCATGCCCATTAGATTGGGACGCCCTGGAAACATGCACAGTGAGATACACATGACATACATGTTCGCCTCGTAACTCACTTTAACCGTACGTGGTGGAGGGGAGGCACGTTGTTACCACCCCCTCTGGGTTTTCCCAGTGGCCTGAGAGTTAAATTGACCTCAGACAGAGAAGCAGAGGCAAAGTGCACAAATGTACTGAGATTTACAGGACGTGGGAGCCCACATAAGGAATGATGATCCCCCCGCCAGAATTGTGGACAAAGAGAGGCAATTGTGGGAAAGGAACTGAAAGGTGTGTGGAGCGGCTAAAGGGAATATGAATTAGTTTTTTATGTGGTTTTATTGATTTCAGGGAAAGCGAGAGAGAGGGGGTAAGAGAATTACCGACTGGCTGCCTCCTGCACGCCCCACACGGGGGATCAGTGGCCTGACTGGGAGTTGAACTCTGACCTCCTGGTTCCTAGGTCAACCGATGTTCAACCACTGGGCCACACTGGCCGGGCAAACATGAATGGTTCTAACCAGGGCTCTTGCTGAGAGCCCCTCAGCCTCGGCCCCCGCCCTCGGCAGGGCTGGCACTTCCTCTGGAGCAGGAAGAGCATCCTTCGCCGGGAATCGCATCCCCTGCTTCGGGGAGAGTGTTTTTCTGATTTAACCCAGAGGAGTCCTTGTGCCAAAGCAGCAGGTGCCAGGCGGCCGGGGAGGTGTCAGTGCTGCGCCTCGTGTGCGGCCGGCGGAGCTGCAGATCCTCTCCTCTGTGAACGCAGACTGTACCTGCCCACACTGCCCTCCCCTGCCCCCCGCCCTCGGCGCCACCCCTCCTGGCTCCCATAACAGATGGCGCTTCCCTCACTGTGGGATATTAATTTAGAACAAGCTTAATAGTAACGTACAGACATGTACTCATTTCCGCCGTCGCTGTATTCCCTGGTATCCTCCAGCTGGCTTCCCAGGACCTCAGCCGATACTTATTTGGTTTCTTTCTTTCTTTTCTTTTTTTCTTTTTCATTCCTTTCCATTGTTTGAGGTCTGAAATGAATTACACAAGGGGAACCACATCGTCTTTTCATTACCCAACTGCATTTCCCCGATGACGAATGGACTTTAGAAAGGACTTATTTAATAAAACAGTGTTTCATCAGTCATTCCGAGCTGATTTAATATGCAAAATATACATGAAATATTACAGAAAAACCAACATTGAGTTTGATTCTGCTGGCCATTTGTCATGTCTTCGTAATTGTTTGTACAGTAAACCCCGTCTCTGCCTGGAGCTATGTTGTCGCCTGCTCTTCTGCCGCCTCTGCTCCTTGTGAGTCAGCGATGGAGGACGAAGTGCAACCCAGAACTGCCGGCAGGCAGAGCGGTTAGGGGAAGCAGGCAGGCAGGCAGGCAGGCAGCTGGGAGCCAGCAGTTCTGGATTGTGAGAGGGATGTCCGACTGCTAGTTTAAGCCCAATCCTACCGAGATCAGGCCTAAATGGGCAGTCAGACATCCCTCGAGGGGTCCCAGATTGGAGAGGGTGCAGGCTGGCTGAGGGACACCCCCTCCCAGGCACAGATTTCATGCACCGGGCCTCTAGTGTGCTGACAAAGTTCTCCTTCCCAACACAAATACATCATGAAAAGCAGAACTCGCTTTGTCTTCCTCTCACCTCCCTGTTTGGCCCATTGTCAGTCCCACATCCCGCCCTGGCGTCCTTGGCTGCGTGTTGTCCAGCTCCTTCCTCTCCTAAATCTTGAGCGTTGGCATGTGTTTGCATGGCGCTGGGTTTACGATCCTTCACTGTCTGCTGTTTCCTCTGCTCTGTCTCCTGCGGAGCCGCTTCTGACGGGGCTGGGCCAGTGCCAAAGGCTCCCTCCCTCGGGGCCGGAGTCCCCAAAACGAAGGGGTTGGCTCGCCTCCGAGAGTCAGAACCCCGGCAGCCGCGAGCGGCTGTGCAGCAAAGAACGTGAAGGTCCATGTAAGGAGATGGCCTCGAACCCGCGCCACGGGGAGCTGCGCGTCTGAGCCCGGCCCCCCGGGGCCTCCAGGGAGCGGGCCCCACGGGAGCATCCTTCCTCTCGGTGACTGAGGAGCCAGGGCTGGGTCCCTCGGATGGTGGGCGCTCAGGGGGGGAGGGGCTGCACCAGGGGAGGGCGGCGGGTGGTTTCCTGGGTCTGGAGGCCTCGAGTCGTCGCTAGTGTGACCGCAGCTCTGTCTCCGCGGTCAGCAGACCCAGGCTCTGTCCTAACATCGCGAGACGCGGGCCAGACCCGCACGGCGCCCAGGGCTCCGTGTCCGAGGGGGCGGCGTGCCCGGGAGAGGGAGGCCGGGAGGCGGGGAGGCCGGGGAGGCCCGGGAGGCTGGGGAGGCCGGGCTGGACGGGGCCAGCTTGAATCAAAAGGTCACGCCGGAGAGATGAAGGCTCTTGGGGTCCCCTGGAAGCAGCGCCCTCCTGTGCTGTTGTTCTTTGTACAGTGTCTCCTGTTCCTGTGTGTCTGGTTCCGTCATCCAGACCGAGCCCCGCCTGCCAGGGAGCTGGAAGCTAGCGCCCCCCCTCGCAGCCCGGGGCCGGCTCCTGGAGGCTGCCATGAGGACGGACGGGAGGCCGTCCACAGCCCACAGCTGGACAGCGGTCATTACATCCAGTGCGTGCGCTTGGTGAGAGTGTAGCTTTGCTGGTTGTGAGGTATGGTAACTGCTAGTTTGGACTGGCACTGTGGCAGATATTTGTGAAATGATGTTAAATAAAGAAAACCAGCCTCTGGGGACACGGTGGTATGTTCCAGAATTCAGACGGTGGAGAGGACAGTCACACGGTGGAACAGTGAGCGAGAACAGCCGGTGTGCAGCCCTTGTTTCCGTGAAACAGAGTTTCCACACTTTTAGTTAAAAATCATAACTCATGTAATTAAAAAAAATATTTTTTCCTGGGCTGGTGCTTCCAAGTGGCTAGAGCTCTGGCCTGCACACTGAGGGCCAGCGTGTCAAACTCGCGGCCGGCGGGGCACACACGCACCAGGCCCAAGTTTGACATGCTTGCTGGAGGGTCACGGGTTCAATTCCCGAGCAAGACCACGTACCTGGGCTACAGGCTCAACCGGAGACAGGCGATGCGGCTTGATGAGGGATGGCCGAGGGAGGTGAGGGACCGTGTCTCTCTCTCTCTCCCCCCCACATCAATGTTTCTCTCTCTCTTTCCCCCTCCCCTCTCTGCAACTCTCTAAAAACAATCAATGGGAGATATCCTTGGGTGAGGATTACAAAAACCTTTCACCATGAGGATAAAATATATAATGAGAATTGCCAAGTGCATCCATGTTAGCTATTGGCTGCACGTTGCCTGTGAAATCTGTGATCAGTGACCACTGAGCTGCACGGGGACTTCCTTCTGTTACCACGGAGCGAGTGGCTGCTGCGCCTCTAAGGCTCTCCCGCTGTGACCTGTGACCTGGGCGCCTCGTCCCGCTGGACACCGTGTGACGGTGAAGAGGAAGGCGAACCTTTCCGCCAGCGGGAGCGTTCCTGCCCGCGCGCCTCTCAGTCCCCTTTCCATCGGCATGGCATCGATCACCCCAAGTGTCACATCCGCTTTGCACCGAATGTCGCATGTGGCTGCTTCCACCTGTGCCTTAGGCGGTGCACATAACCTCGTACCTCCTGTAGCGTCAACCCAGGCCACGGCCCACTGACCCCGTGCCCCTCCCTGACCCCGTGTCCTCCCCACTGACCCTGAGTGCTCCCCACTGACCCCGTGCCCCTCCCTGACCCCATGTCCTCCCCACTGACCCCGTGCCCCTCCCTGACCCCGTGCCCCTCCCTGACCCCGTGTCCTCCCCACTGACCCTGAGTGCTCCCCACTGACCCCGTGCCCCTCCCTGACCCCATGTCCTCCCCACTGACCCCGTGCCCCTCCCTGACCCTGTGCCCCTCCCTGACCCTGTGTCCTCCCCACTGATCCTGTGTCCTCCCCACTGACCCTGTGTCCTCCCCACTGACCCCGTGTCCTCCCCACTGACCCTGTGTCCTCTCCACTGACGCCGTGCCGTCCCCACTGACCCCGTGTCCTCCCCACTGGCCCCGTGTCCTCCCCACTGACCCCGTGCCCCCCCACTGACCCCGTGTCCTCCCACTGACCCCGTGTACTCCCACTGACCCCGTGTCCCCCCCACTGACCCCGTGTCCCTCCCTGCCCCCCTGTCCTCCCCACTGACCCTGTGTCCCTCCCTGACCCTGTGTCCTCCCCACTGACCCCGTGTCCTCCCCACTGACCCCGTGTCCTCCCCACTGACCCTGTGTCCTCCCCACTGACCCCGTGCCCCTCCCTGATCCCGTGTCCTCCCCACTGACCCCGTGTCCTCCCCACTGACCCCGAGTCCTCCCCACTGACCCCGTGTCCTCCCCACTGACCCCGTGTCCTCCCACTGACCCCGTGTCCTCCCACTGACCCTGTGTCCCCCCCACTGACCCCGTGTCCCTCCCTGACCCCGTGTCCTCCCCACTGACCCCGTGTCCTCCCCACTGACCCCGTGTCCTCCCACTGATCCCGTGTCCCCCCCACTGACCCTGTGTCCCTCCCTGACCCCGCGTCCTCCCCACTGACCCCGCGTCCCCCCCACTGACCCCGTGTCCTCCCCACTGACCCCGTGTCCTCCCCACTGACCCCGTGTCCTTCCCACTGACCCTGTGTCCTCCCCACTGACCCCGTGTCCTCCCCACTGACCCTGTGTCCCTCCCTGACCCTGTGTCCTCCCCACTGACCCTGTGTCCTCCCCACTGACCCCGTGTCCCCCCCACTGACCCCGTGTCCTCCCCACTGACCCCGTGTCCTCCCCACTGACCCTGTGTCCTTCCCACTGACCCTGTGTCCTCCCCACTGATCCTGTGTCCTCCCCACTGACCCTGTGTCCTCCCCACTGAGCCCGTGTCCTCCCCACTGACCCCGTGTCCTCCCCACTGACCCTGTGTCCTCCCCACTGACCCTGTGTCCTCCCACTGACCCCGTGTCCTCCCCACTGACCCTGTGTCCTCCCCACTGACCCCGTGTCCTCCCCACTGATCCTGTGTCCTCCCCACTGACCCCGTGTCCTTCCCACTGACCCTGTGTCCTCCCCACTGACCCCGTGTCCTCCCCACTGACCCCGTGTCCTCCCCACTGACCCCGTGCCCCTCCCTGACCCTGTGTCCTCCCGACTGACCCCGTGTCCTCCCCATTGACCCCGTGTCCTCCCCACTGACCCTGTGTCCTCCCCACTGACCCCGTGCCCCTCCCTGACCCTGTGCCCCTCCCTGACCCTGTGCCCCTCCCTGACCCTGTGTCCTCCCCACTGACCCTGTGCCCCTCCCTGACCCTGTGCCCCTCCCTGACCCTGTGTCCTCCCCACTGATCCTGTGTCCTCCCCACTGACCCTGTGTCCTCTCCACTGACCCCTGACTGTGAGCGGTGGGACCTCCAAGGTCCTCATGTTCACAGCACCTCTTAGA
Source organism: Nyctalus aviator (assembly GCA_036971965.1). Taxonomy (NCBI): domain Eukaryota; kingdom Metazoa; phylum Chordata; class Mammalia; order Chiroptera; family Vespertilionidae; genus Nyctalus; species Nyctalus aviator. Next base: position 2,039,534 of record CM072925.1, on the reverse strand, counting down.
GCTTTGGTCTCCCATTTGTTTTCAGAATCCCCGACTGCTCCACTCCGTAACACACTGAGCATCCATTGTGCTCGTCTGTGAGAGCGGCCCCATCTGTGCTCCCCCAAAATTTCTCTCACTGAGGACAGTGATTAGAACAGAGTAAATGCTTGTTGTTGGATGAAAAACGGGGCTTTCTGTGAAAATATAAGCCACAATGTGCTGTGGGCACAGGGGTAAGCCATGACGTGCGTGTGGGCCATGATGTGGGCACAGGTGTAAGCCATGACGTGCGTGTAAGCCATGACGTGGGCACAGGGGTAAGCCATGACGTGCGTGTAAGCCATGACGTGGGCACAGGGGTAAGCCATGACGTGCGTGTAAGCCATGACGTGGGCACAGGGGTAAGCCATGACGTGCGTGTGGCCCATGACGTGGGCACAGGTGTAAGCCATCACATGTACATGGGACATGACGTGGGCACAGGTGTAAGCCATCACATGTACATGGGACATGACGTGGGCACAGGTGTAAGCCATCACATGTACATGGGACATGACGTGGGCACAGGTGTAAGCCATCACATGTACATGGGACATGACGTGGGCACAGGTGTAAGCCATCACATGTACATGGGACATGACGTGGGCACAGGTGTAAGCCATCACATGTACATGGGACATGACGTGGGCACAGGGGCAGCTGTAAGGGTGGATGTGGTCCCGGGGCAGGAAGAGAAGAGGAGGAGGACATCCAAGGAGCACCTGCACCCTGCACTGGGCTAGGGATGTCCGAGCATCTGACAAGCGTGCCAGCCTCAGCGTGTGTTTCGAGATTCACAAGAAGTCCTGGGTCAGCAGAGCCAAGAAGGGAGTCTGGGAGGGACAGAGATGTGGGTGCAGGGAACACTTCATGTGCAAATGCACTAGTCTGGGCTCGAGAAAGCTGATGAGAAGCAGGGAGGTTTATGGGGGAGACCTGAGCAGACTCGTCCCTGGAAAGGTGGTTCTGTCAGGCGTGGGGAGGGGAACTCAGAGGAGACCACCTGGAGGCGGTCTTGGCGGGAACCCAGGTGGGAAGGAGGGTAGCTTGGACTAAAGCTGTGGCAGCAGTGACCTTGGGGATGGAGGAGGGTGACCTTGGCGACGGAGGAGGGCACAGGCGGAGGCTGTAGGGTTGGCATCTGCAGCCCTGGGTCAGTCCTATGCTGGGCGGCAAGCTGGGGCTGGGAGCAGGCCCTAGGGTTTGGCAAGAGGGCAAATCTCAACCTTCCCTCTGAGCAGCAAAGGCCCTCGCTGTCCCCCCAACAGCACCAGCAGGAGCACGCAGTGCCTTCTTCACCCGTTACTGACATTGTCCTCCAGCTCTGGGGAGGCTGAGTGTCATGGGGGAGAAGGAGAGCCCCCCCCCCCCCGGCAGCCACGGGCACACCTGAGCCTGGGATGGTGTTGGCAGTGAGCACAGGGCGCAGACGCCTGGGGGGGGGGCGGGCACCACAGAACTCTGCCCAGCCGCCTGATCTTCGGGATGAGACATCTCTCCTGACACCCACCGGGTGCACGCGCAGTGAGCCCCTCACTCTGCAGCGGGAGCCGGAAAGCTTCGGGAAAACACTGAGAATGTTCTCCTCCCGCCTCTCAGATCGAGGGAGCCACCTTATTCTCTCCGAGGCTTCCTAAGCCAGTTCTTATGAAGAGTGGGAGTTTCGAAAGCAGCTTGTCTCTATTCTTGTGGCTTTAGTTAGGATTCACGGATGGTAGCTATGTTGCCTGAGTGTAATTTAAGGCTTATTTTAAGGCACAGCGACTGGATAATAATCACTTTGCTGAATATACACTTCGTGTCAGACACTATGTGCTAGGAGTACAGATATTGTACACGAAAGGGTCTTTGGCTGCTGGAGTGTCACGGGGAAAGGACAATAGTGATAGTGATAGTAACAGTAACAGTAACAGTAATAGCAATAGCAATAGCAATAGTAATAGTAGTAGTAATAGTGGTAGTAATCTATATATATAAAAGCCAAGTGACCAAAATGTCAGAACAACCGGTCACTATGATGCACACTGTGGCCAGCCAACTAGCCTGATGGGAGTGAGGGGTTTTGTGTGTCTGTTACAAACATGTGTTATCACTATCACTATCACTATCATTATCACTATCATTATCATTATCACTATCAGAGCCCCAGTGCACAAAGTCGTGCACAGGTGGGGTCCAGCCAGCCCACCCATGGGGGGCCGATTGGGCTGCGCGGTGTGAGCTGGGTGAGTGACTGGAACGCCCATGGCCTCTGCTTCCTCCGCTGTGCCTTAGGGGTAATGGTGACAGCGTGTCCCCACCACGCTGAGCTGTTGTCAGGATCAGGTGAAACAGGGCATATGACACACACAGCCCTGTGCCCAGCACACGGTAAGAGCGTGCTAAGTGATGGCCAGGGTGGCGGCATCATGTGCCCACAGAAGGGATTGTGGGGAGAATGGGCCGTGAGGTCCTTGAATTTGAACCCGTTCCTAACGTCATAGACTCAAAGACATGGAAGTGCGGTCCATTTGTTCCTAATCATTTATTACCACTTATTATCATTTATTAAATTGTTATTCAAAGAAAAATTGGAAAAGAAGAAAAGCAGGGTAACTTGAGTTTCCAAATATTGGAATGGATTTAAACATAAAATAGACCCAATCCCTAAGAACACGCCGTCCTGTGAGCATGAATGGGTGGACGTAATGAGCAATCAGGGATTCGGAGGAGGCCGCACGGGTGCTCTGGGCACCCACCGCCGGGACCCACCTGCCACATAGCAGGCTCTGCGGGGTTTCTTGCACCCGAACTGCCTCAGGAGCGCCATTCCTCATGCACATGGACCTGTGGGGGGCGGGGGTGACGTCACGGGCACCACTCACAGACGTTACCGAAGATCGGATGTGTGTGCGGGTGACCGTGACACACAGAACAGCTAGGGGAAGGCCCGCAGGGTGGGGACTGGGTGGAGGGCACAAAAGGGTGGGGGGGACATCTGTAATATAACAATAAATGAAAGTTTTATTTAGAAAAAATAACGGACATTACCAATGGATCGCAGCCCCTTTCCTTGGAGTCTGGTTCACGCAGGGTCACCAGGGTCACGCAGCTCGCTGGCCCCCAGGGCAGGGAAGTGTCAGGTGTCACGCACAGCCCTGGGGCACGCACCACACGGTGGCCCTCGGACCAGGAACACGCAGGGGGAGCCCCACACGGAGGCACGGAGGCAGCGGGGAACGGGCCCCTTTTTCAGCCCCTGCACCTCCACTGTGTCCGTCTCCACCATCAGCTGGTCCCGCCATCGCCCCGCGGTTCCTCCTGTGGGCAATCTGAGCAATCGCTCAGGGTTCCCGCAGGCAGAGCACAGCGCTGCGGGAGGCCATCTTTCTAGCTGGTGGCTAGCCCTGGTTTTGCCGGAGGACTGAATTTTCTTTTAGGGATTTGCTATTACGAACGTGTCTCCCCTCGAATGTCCCGTTTCCCATCTGGGCTGACAGGGCTGAGGAGGGAACCAGCCGGTGCCAGGTCTGCCCTGGAGAGGCAGGTGTTGGAGGAGGGCGGAGGGAGCGGGATGCGGCCAGTAGGGGGCTCACCAAGCATGTGCTTGGAACAGCCTGGGAGATGCCCCCTCCTCCCTCCGCGGGGCCTTTGTTTCCAGCCCCTGAGCCTCTGAGGCTTTCTCTCCAAGGTCTGAGTCAGTTGGGGGTGGGGTTGGGGGAGGGAGGGAGGGGGAGGGGGTAGGGGCTCAGACAGCGGGCCTTTGAGCTGGAGGATAGCAGAGGCCCTGTCTTCCTGGGCCCAGCTCTCCCGCACACTGCCCGCTTGTTCTTTTGTCCGCCTGTCCTTGGCGGAGGCTGAAAGGGCCGGCGGGCTCCTCGGGCCTCCCGTGTCACTTAAGGAATAGGGCGCCATTGTCTTCATTAAGCCGGCCTTGTCCTAGGGAATGGAGTCCAGATCCCGGAGAGGGGGGGGGGCGCCGGAGAGGAGAGGAGGCTCTGCAGAGTTCCCTGGAGAAACGCGCTCCTGCCATTTCATGGCTCCGGACCCGGGACATTCATATTCAAATGGGCGCCGTGAATAGCGGCCTGCACATTCTCATGCACGCGGGACGGCCGATTATGGCTCATTACAGTGAAGAATGGGCCCTCACAAGAGCGCTGTCAGGCTGCTGTTTCCCGGGAAGCCGCCGGGCGAGGTGTGAGGCCGGTAATTACCAACAACGCGGTCATCCGCGAAACGCTAGGAAGTCCCTGCAGGACTCACCAGGCCCAATTAACAGCGCAGGCTCCGAGGCCTCCTGACGCGGGGTGTGTGTGTGTGTGTGTGTGTGTGTGTGTCTCCCTGTAACACGCAAGGTCTCAGAAACCGGGTTCTGTTGCCCACACTTCCATTTGTGGCAGGAATGCAGCCGTGTCACGTGGTAGGAAGCGTCTCTCCTGCCAATCACTTCGCCACCTGCTTTGCAGGCGACCTGACAGGTTTTTAAGAGAATAAACACGTGACGTCGTTGCTGCTGTCCCGCAGGAGACTGCCTTGTGGAGAGCGGCTGTCACACACTGACTGTGACCTGAGCCAGCGTGCAGGCAGGGCGACAGGAGGCCTGCAGTTGTTCGCGTGCACACAGGCATGCAGGCCATGACCGTGACAGGAGCTCACAGCTGTCCTCCTGTCCTGCCCTCCCCTGTTGGTCTCGGCACTCTGCCGATTGGTGCTAACTCCTGGTCACTCCCCGTGTGTCGTGTCTGGCGCTTGAGGGATCTCTAACCACATTCTGCCTTGAGTTATTGGAGGCCCCAGGAAGGCCTGCCTGTGACGTAAAAACTCGCATGCACATCTGTCCTGTAATTCCTTCTCTAAACGCTCCAGCGTGCAGTGTCTTGACCTGGGCCTTCTTCCGCTGGCCATTTCCAATCTTTGTTTCCTTATCTAAGTATCGGATAATGAGCTGGCCAGTTACTGCAAGAAATCTGCTCAGTTTTTAAATGCATCAATCTTCCATTCTATCTATCTATCTATCTATTTATAAATACATTTTTATTGCTTTCAGAGAGGAAGAGGGGGAGAGAGATAGAAATATCAAGACCAAGAGCGAATCGTTGATCAGCTGCCTCCTGCACCCCCAACCCCCTCACACACACACACACACACACACACACACTGGGGATAGAGCTTGCAACGCAGGCATGTGCCCTGACCGGAAGTCGAACCGTTCATAGGTCAATGCTCAACCATTGAGCACACCGGCTGGGCTTCAATTCCATTTAAAGATCTAGTAGAATGCACTCTGCTGACTGCTGGAGGCATCTCATTATTTTTCCCTTGTTTGCTTTCTGTATGTGAACCCATGGAGGTACCTGCTCTTGATTGGAGTCACATGACGGGGAGTTAAACTCGGTACCAATTTTGACGTGAGCAGAATGGATGGTTTTCTTGGGACCTCGGCCGCTCTTCTTTGTAAAAGAGGGGGGAGGAGAGGGGAAGGTGGGGGCTCCAAAAGGGAAGATCAGTTTTGTATAAACATCTTCTTCTTTTAGCAAGCTTCCATCACGTGTCATCTACAGGGGGAGCAAACACTGAAGCCACTGGTTTCCCATGAGGATAGTGAGAAAATAGCCGCGCAGGAAGGGGAGAAAGTCCCACAGGTACCTCTCTCCAGATCTGTACCTTGCTCTCTAAAGGCTGGTGATTTATAAATAGAAGCTTCTCGTAGTTTTCACCAAATGAATTTTATATAAATGAAGATATAACACGACAAGCCATGTAGGGAAAAAACGAATTTTTCAGCCTTGTCTTTTTCTTAAAAAAAAAAAAGTCTCTGGGAAATACAACTTTCCCATTATAGCATCGAGCTCTATCTACCATATTAAGTTATCTTTGTTCTAGTTCACCCAACGCGTGTGAGGTAAAATAACTGTGGCTATTATTCGTTATCCACCAAAAACACAGACTTTCTGGGATTTGGTTGTAATCAACTGGGATTTAATGCATTGATTGTAATCATCTGGGATTTGGTGGTTTATCTCGAATTCCCCATTGGCCAGTCAATGTGTTATTGCCGACTTTAAAACTTTAACGGAGGCGCCCATTTGAAATGCCGTGATGCGCGTGCATCCTTAGGTCTCTCCCGGTCGTGGAGAGCCTGAGTGGGTGGCTGTCCCAGCCTCATCCTCTCGCCGCCTTTGCAGAACTCACGCTCTGAGGAGAAGAGACTGGGGCAGAGAAGTCTGGAGGAAGTCCGTTTCCCCGATTAGAACTGAGTCTGCCTCCCTCCTGCTCACCCGCACATCCATGCAGATGCAGGCATGTCCCGTTTCAGGGGGAGGCCGAGGAGTCCTCTGGCACCGGCCGCTGCTCCAGTGAGCCAACGTCAGCATGTCAGGGTGTGCCACGTTTGGGGGTAATTTAGAGACATCAAGGCAAGTAATCGGTGTCTCTCCCGCATCGATGAGTCTCTCTCTCTGTCTCTCCCCCTCCCTTCCACTCTCTCTAAAATTCAAAGGAAAAATATCCTCAGGTGAGAATGAACCAAAACAAAACAAAAACACACACAAAACAAAAACAAAAACAACCACACTGTGTATTGTGTTCCCTGTTAACATGTAATTAGCATTTATTCAAGCGACTTGAAGTAAAAAGATGGATATTTCAAAATTTCTGACTGCCAACTAGCCATATTTTGCTGCTTGATTTCCATAATGAAATCATAGTTGGACATGAAAGATATTATTCTAAAAAGAAATCAGTTCATTAAAACAACAGAGTAAAGCTAAACCCTTAGGGTAAACAAATAAATATTTCCTCATTCCTTTACGTGTTTGTTGAGTATCTACTGTGCATCAGGCATTGTCCTCAATCCCAATTATAGCCCCTAGCATTTTGCTGACCCTAGCAGTTTAAGGATGGACAAAATTTAAAAGAAAGATATAGAATAAGTCAGAGACGTTCTTTCTCCATGCCCACCCTTTGTTCTGGCATTTCGGTCGCTTGGCTTTTATATATATGTAGATTACTATCACTATTACTATTGTTATTACTATCACTTCTGTCCATCCACATCTCTTCCTGAGAGAGAGAGCTCAAGGAAAGGACACCGATACCCATGCTTTTGTTCTCTTTCTTGTTTTAACTTGACTCTTATCTCTCTACGTATTTCAGAACATTTAACTTTCACTGACGTAAACTTTCAGGCCCCTCGGTCGTGACTTTCTCACTCCACGAATTCTCTAGTTGGTGGGGTAATCGTTTTCTGACAAAGCCAGGGCTGCCGAGGGAGGACTTCTCCTGCTTCCCAACCCACTCACTCTCCCTGAGCACTGACTGCACACACTCCACATGCCTGTAAGCGAGCTCCACGTGTTATTGTATTGTATTCCCACAAGTGATCTATGAAGTATGTCCTAGTATTTCTTGGTTCATATCATGTCCAAAGAATTTTAGACCTTCCCCGCCCCCCCAATAAAAAGGGCAGAAATGAATTTAGACTTAACGATTACTGTTAAGAAAACAATCTGTAGGTACATCTCCTACCAATTATGACATGTTAACTGAACATATATGGGCACGAGTCATGTACTCCCTCTAGGATAGTATGAACCCTCAAGAAATCCAGGAAAATGGCCAAATTTTTGCTCTGGAGCGTTCCTCTCAGCAGTAATTGGCATACCCTTGTTGTTTAAAATCTTGCAGCCGTTCCAGTCAGAATGCCGTTTGACACACACATTTCTGGAGCATCTATCTCGGCTCTCACAAAATTAAGATTTTTTTATGAGTATAATCAGAAAATTGTATATTTCTTGCTGAATATGCTAGCTTTGCTTTTTTTTTTTTTAACCTACTATTTTAGAATATGGTAATAGTGTCTTAATATAATGTACAGTAAGTTTCTCCTGGCAAATCAAATTGATGCTTCACATTACAATGTAATTCCTTTTAATGTATATATCAAGTTCTGGCTATGTTGTTCCTTTTCAACTTTCCCAGGAAGATTTTATGAAGCTTAGACGGCAGCTCTCCAGATTACAAGTCGACCAACCCTGTTACATAGCCTCCAACTCAGAAGGCCTTCTGTAGAACACATGCCCCTAGCCTCCCGCCCCTAGCCTCCCACCATGAGCATTTAGAAAGACCCCACGTGACCAGCATAGAGCTAAATAGAGGCTTTAATTAGACCAGTGGTCGGCAAACTCATTCGTGAACAGAGCCAAATATCAACAGTACAACGATTGAGATTTCTTTTTTTTTTTTTTTTTTAGTTTTCAATCAAGCTTTTCATGAAAAGATCATAAAATAACAGTTTCTCATCACTGTACATCAAGACTGCACACTTCTGAATGGAGAGGTCAGTTGTAGGTGAATTGCTTTTCTAAGACACTTGAGGGCTGCGTACTTGCAGCTCTGACCTGAATTTATCCAAACTCTCGAGGGACGTGAACTCAACGTGATGACTGACAGTGCCGGTGGCCAGTACAGGAGTGCGGTCACGGTGTCCCTCCCCCTTTCTGGGAATGAAATTTCTTTTGAGAGCCAATTTTTTTAAACTTCTTCTAACGCCACTTCTTCAAAATAGACTCGCCCAGGCCGTGGTATTTTGTGGAAGAGCCACACTCAAGGGGCCAGAGAGACACACGTGGCTCTCACACCATGGTTTGCCCACCACTGAACTAGAGATTTTTCTTGTTGCTTTTACAGAGACAGCAGAAAATTGCCAGAAAACAAACAAGATAACAGGATTTGTTTTCAAGCCTCTGCCTTCCAGCCTGGTGCTGGGGTCGGGGAGAAGCCGGCCCAGATGCCAGGACCAACTAGAAGGCTGTGATTCATGTGACATGATGACCCGGAGACAGTGTCTGCCCCTGGGCCGCCTGTGGGTTGTGGCTGACACTGCCTCTCGCTCAGGCGGGGACGTGAGCGGGTAGCTGGTGAGAACACTATCTAGATGGAGGGAATCATTGGTTTTCTAGTTCTCACGCGGAAAACCAAGAAATTAAATGAACCCAAACTCGTGTTTACCCGAGCACGCTCACTAACCGCGTGGGTGAGCACAGGGGTGGGAGAGAGGAAACCTCTGGTGGGAAAACAGAGGTAATGCTTCTGGCGAGAGGACCTGCTCCTCAGATGCCTGGACGGAAAGGCGCGTGTGTTCCGAGAGCCGCAGACAGTCCTGCCCTTTGGCCCTGCCAGCTCTCCCCTAGGTCCCACGCCACCCCCTTTTCCAGAACTGCAAAGCCCACTGCTGCCTGCACGGCCACTCCCTCCGCTCTGCTCCATCTCTTCTTCACTAGAACCCCGTGCAATAAGGACATACCGACAGCCTGGCGGCGTGGACGTGCGGCCTGTCCTTGCTGACGCAGGAGCCAGGGTCCCGCAGCCGCCCTGGGCTGAGCCCGCTCCGCCCTCAGCCCTGGGGTGGACACCCTGTGCCTGTTTTCCTCAACAGAGGCCGCCCAGCGCCTGGGTGATCTCTACACTAGAACCCCGGCCTCTCCATCACCCATTGCTCTTACTCCCCGACTTTCTGATTTCCAAAGCACCTGAGGGCCCTGAGAGGCGCCCGAGAGCCGGAGCTGGGGGGACGGGGCCAGAGGCTCCGAAGAAGGGTCCTCGCCGAAAGGTGTGCTGAGGAGGGGCAGTGTACACGGAACCAAGAGGCATGGAGGTGTCCAGGGCAGCCCCGAGCAGCGGGACACGCACCGTCCACTGTCCACGCCGACTGCAGGCCCGGGGGCTCCCGCAGGCTCAGCGGCCTGCACCCTGAGGTCGGCCCACGCCACGCGTGCTTCTTAGAGCGAGCTCTCTGGGTGGCTAGTACGTATGAGGCTGCCAGTTATCACTTGGGGATAACACATGGCATATTATTAGTTTCGAGTTTGCTAATCCTCACTTTATGAGATTTAACGTCCATGACGTGTGCTTTCCTGGTCGGCCCATTGTTAGCAAGAAGAACGCCTTTTGCGCTCAACGAAGAGCGAGGCTGGAGACTGAGGAGCGGGCGCGGCCGGCGGAGATAAACACGACAGTTAGCCCCGCGGAGGGCAGGCCGCCGAGTGCCGGCACCGCTAATGCCTTACACGCCGTCTGAGGAGCCGGCGAGATGTCCCAGATTTATTTTTAATATCATCTCAAAGCTGGAAAACGGCGAAGTGTGGAGCCTAATCCTCGACAAGTTCATCGTCAGGAATGCCGTGTGCAGAAGAAAATTACGTGTTCCGCAGGAAATAGTCTTCTGCTGGGTTTTATTCTTACTCTGAGACTAAACACTCTAATGTGCAAGTGATTGAAATCTTACCTGGAAATATGCGTCCACCTGAGAGTACATAGAACATTTCGTGTGGTCTTTTAGGTTCTTTATTTATTTATTTATTTAAAGTCTTTATTATTGAAAGTATTACATAAATATCCTTTCCTCCCCCCATTAACCTCTCCCCAGCAGCCTCCATCCCCCAGCCCATGCCCCCCCCAGGTCCTACCCCACCCCCCCTCCACCCCCCCCCCCCCCCCCCCCCCGCCCCGCGCACACTCCCCTGCTTCCCTCTAAGGTTTGACAGTCGATTCGATGCTTCCACGTCTCTGGATGGACTTTTGATCATGAGCTTATGCTAAGCGGAACAAGCCGGTCGGAAGAAGATAAGAATCGCGCCATCGCACCCATTTGTGGAATGTAACGAACGGCATGAACTGATGGGCCCAGGCTCTCCTTTCTGGACTCGCCTTGTTGGGGAGCCAGCTGCATGGCTTCCCAAAGTGAGCTGGTCCCAGAGGGACCAGAGGATAAGGCGGTCTGTCTGCAGTGACAGGCGGCGCTCTTACTACCTGGACCGCAGGCGACGGTCGCTGTGTGCGCTCTCTTGTGTCCCTGCACCACCTCTGTGCAGAGAATGTCTGCAGAGCAACCAGCAGACAACCTGCCATAGGGCACCCTCATTACTCTCTATCTGGGTTTCTGAGAAGTTCACCAAGGTCTAGGGCCAGCGTGTTATTAAAACACCTTCATTCTATACCTATAGATTCATAAATCTAAGGAAGTTTCCAATGATGGAACACTCGATTGCTGCTGCTATTACAAATATGCACCAACGGAAATAAATCATCTTGCTCTGGCCAGTGTGACTCTGTTGGTTGGAGCATTGTCCGGTACATCACAGGGTGGTGGGTTCCGTTCCCTGTCAGGGCACGTATCTAGGTTGCAGGTTCGATCCCTGTATGGGGAGCGTGTGAGAGGCAGCCAAGTATATTTACATACATTTATGTCCATGTCCATTAAGGCATTAGAAACTTCCCTAAAAAATAGTGCAGAAACTTGTACAGATTGCAGGAAACCTTCATAGGAAAGAAGACACAAGTAGGTAATGTCTGTGATTGGATTATTTGGGGGAAACCTTATCAAGAAATATTGTAGGTGTAGGCTTCCAATTTCCCCGCAACTATCTTTGGCCCCGCCCACTGGCAACCCCTCTGTCTTCCAAGCGTTTGTGTAGAGAAGCTGATAGAGATGATTATCTCATTAGTACCCAGGGTGTGGCCTCACAGTCCAGAGGCTCCATGTTGTTAGTGTATCCCCAGAGATGATCAGACAGTGACGGAGTGAAAGTGCGAGAGCTCGTTTAAGGTGCAGAAAGGCATTTTCAGCGCAAATGTGAGCCTGACCCAGACTCAGCTTCCAGAGAGACAAGCTGAGCCTGGCCTTCCTGCCCGAGAGGCTCCCCGATCTAAATGCATTCCTGATATGCATGACATTGATTATCAATTCATCAATAAGAATGATGACTTACAAGAGTAGTGTTCCCGATAATGGCCGAAATCAGCTAACGTTACCCGACGGACAACTTCATTAGCTGGGCGCCATGCTCCCTGAGGGCCCGGGTCTGGTTCCCACTGGTTCCCAGGACCCAGTGCCCAGGCCATAGTAGATGCTCAATGAAACACCGAGTCATTAAAGATGGGCCCCGCTTCATCATTTCCTAAATGCTGGTGGCAGGAAGTCATATTATTTAACCATCACTTCCATTCACTCAGCAAATACAGTAGTGCATGTCTTAGCTCAGAGTAGGTTTTATAGGCCAGCAAGAACCTTGTTAATAGATCTCGATATACTGCTATGAAATGGAGGGATTTTGTCAGGAACAGGGAAGCATCTGCTGTCATGCGCTGAGAGGTCACTGGAGACCATCTCGAGGTGTCACTGGTGATTGTGTGGCATGAAACCGCCGGTGAGAGCATTTAAGTCCCAAGCAAACCCTCAAAGCCAGTAAATGCACTAAAAGTCACTTAAGTGTTCAGGAGTCTTCAATCAGACATGGACCAAATACACTGAGTGGCCAGCTGATGGTGATCTCTGAACGCATAACAATCGGAGTCACTCAGTGTATATCCTATATAATAAAAGGCTAATATGCAAATTGTCCCCTCAACCAGGAGTTCCACCAGCAGGCAGGCTGGCCAACCGCCCACGTCCCCTTCCTCTGGCCAGGCTGGACCCCACCCATGGACAAATTCGTGCACCAGATCTCTAATATATATCTTAGTGTATACAGCAAATGTATTTGCGTGTCAGAGAAATGTTTTAAGGAAAGCGTTGGTCAATGTCCTTTGACCCAGACATGGCCTTTCTCCTCCTTGTCCAGCATAGAAATAAAATATCAGAGGTTGGTTTTTTTCTTTAAAAGATAAATATTGGTGATCCTTTTCTTTATAAAATTATAGTTACCAATGCACTATTTTCTATCCCTAAACTATTGCATAGTACTGTCACCATGGTAACTGAATTGAATGCTTTGAATTATTTCTTATGACGTTGTTTTTGGAACCTTACCTAAGATGGGAGTTACATTCCTTTAACTATTTAAATACTAAATTTAGACTGTACTTGTGAGTTGTAAATGGAATGAGGAAAAGCATAGGGTTAGTGGATTAAAATTCTCAGACATTTTTATATTAGGAAAGTTTATGAACATGATTTGGATGTTTATACATATTAGTGTGAATGAGATGCAATATCATTATTCACATTTTTACAGTAAAATTAATATTATAATGTTGAAATGAGAAATTAAGTGATAACAGTTGTTTTAAAAAGCCACGTATATGAATGATGAGAAGAAAATGATCACAGACTTAATTTTTAATATCTCTTCTGTAAGCAAAACTATACCAATATACTGTATTTTCTGGCGTATAAGACGACTTTTGAAACGAAAAAAAGCCTGCTCTGATTGGCCAGAGCCAGAGAGGCGGTCTATTAAAAAAAGAACTGGTGTTGCCTCGGAAGTGGGGGGTAGTCTTATACAGCGAATATAGGCCTAAACCTATGTTTTAACTGTAAAATTAGGGGGTCATCTTATACACCAGAAAATACGGTAACTATCTTAATGATTGGTTCCCTTTAGGTAAAGTAATGGCAAGAAACATTTTAATAAATAAGGGCTAGTGTTTTACTTTTTTTTGGAGTGATGCTTTTTAAACAGCATTGAATAGACTTTTTGGTGATTTCTTAAGGAGAAAAATATGATATATGTATCTGTCTATTTCTCTGTCTGTCTTCTGTCTACAGAATTAGAAAGTCAGCGTGTTATACATTGAGAAACTTTATTATATTAGTAGGGAAATTTGGAAAATTTCTGGCCTTTGAGTCACATGTGGGGCCGATTAAAAATTAATTCTCTAACTTCACTCGGTCTATGTTTTCAGCTTGTAGTTTACTATGATTCATGGAATGTTGACATTAATATATGGACATGAGCCCCACAGGATTCTAAACCTAGTAGAGTGAATGATTATGGCGACACATTTAACTAAAGCTGTCTTGCTTTTTTGAATTTTGTTATCATTGCTATTATAGGATGGATCTTTGTATTTAATATTAAAATGTTCACAGCACTGAAATTTTTATTCACCGAATAGCACTTTTCCTGTGATGGGGGGTTGCATGCGAAGGGACTTTGGACCATGCCATCACAGGCCACATGCCTTCCTTACCTAAAACAAGGCCGCTCAGTGCACACAGCGCTCCTCCTGAGTTAAACTCTGGTGTGATTCTCTATTGGCCCACCAAACAGCAGCAGGAAGCATCCTCCAAAAGATCTACGTAATAAAAGCCTAAGCGGCCATTATGGTGGAACAACCACTTGCTATGATCACACTGACCACCAGGGGGCAGACACTCGATGCAGGAGCTGCTCCCTGGTGGTCAGTGCGCTCCCACAGAGGAGCACCACTCAGCCAGAAGCCGGGCTCATGGCTGGCGAGTGCAGTGGCGGTGATGGGATCCTCTCCCACCTCTGAGGCAGTGCTAAGGAACAGCGAGCCAAACGATTAGGAGCCTGCATTCAGGAGCAGCGAGTCAAGTGGTAAGGAGCGAGCAGGCAGGTGGTAAGGAGCAAGGGGTTCTGGACTGCGAGAGGGCAAGGCCAGTGAGGGTCACACCCCCTGTGCATGAATTCTGTGCACGGGCCTCTGGTATATTATAAAATAAGTACTTTATTGCTAGTTGTGCCTGAATAGACATGGCCTACATTTAACCCTCGTTAAGGTCTCCACTCCTCTGTTTCATAGAAATTGGCCTTTACTGAGGGAGATGATAAACGGTAACTATGCCGTCAGCCCCCTTCGTGCTGCCAAAGCCTCACTGTGTCTCCTGGGGAACATGGATGTCCTGCTGGTGATGCTGGCCTCACCAGCCTGGTGCTCGGGGCCCTGTCTCTGCTGGCCAGGAATCAGGCTGTGCTGCTGTGGTCTAGAGGTTACAAATGGAAAACCCAACTTTAAATGTCATAGTCACCCAAAAATAGGCGTCTCCAACTCCAGACTGTCCTGACCCGCTGCTCTCAGCAATAAGAGCGTGCTTCGTGGCGGGCGGACCAGATCTCTCGGCTTTCCCGTCTGCGCTCATATAGGTGGAGCAGGTTTGCTGTCTGAATCAGCCTTGTCGAGCCAGATCTCAAGTGGTTTGCAGAGCCAGAGAGAACAAGTCTGTCTGCTCTGATCACCAGCCTGCCAGGCTGTCCCCAGCAGCTGCATTTCCAGTATGGATGACAACACTTAGCCGACTTCAACATTTCATAGACAGTTTATGTGTGACTTCCACTTCTGTCAGCATCTACCCAATACGTTAGCTGCTTCATAGCCCTGTTATTTTCTGTTTCAGTTGCTTCTAAGGCTCTTGAGTATGCACTCACATAATTTAAGTGT
The DNA here is from genome assembly GCA_036971965.1 of Nyctalus aviator. NCBI lineage: Eukaryota > Metazoa > Chordata > Mammalia > Chiroptera > Vespertilionidae > Nyctalus > Nyctalus aviator. Next base: position 2,024,348 of record CM072925.1, on the reverse strand, counting down.
GTGTGTGTGTGTGTGTGTATAAAATCCATTAAAGTGAACTGTACCTTTTAGGTATTTATCCAACATAACTTCCAATGAACATATATTCTCTTTCAAGTGGGAATTCCTGGTAATAAAAGGAAATTATTGCCAAGTTATCCAGCATACCTGTCTGCCTTTGACCGTTCACTCCCTGGCCATACAGTTCTGTGATTGTCAGTCATCCATATCCAAAGATGGACACATGGTCTTGACAGCTCTGACTCTTCACTTAGCCTCAGACGAGATTATTCCTTGTTTATGTATCTTAAAGCTTTCTTGTGAGCACACACTTCCTCTGCCTGAGCCTGGCCTCCACAGCAATGCCTCGCACCAGGCAAGCCAGCGTTCAGATTGGTTTGCTTCGTCTCTCCAAACACAGTGGTCTACGACCTGCAACACGTCCTGCATGTGAACGACCATCTGCCTCCTCTCTGAAGCATGGACAGAGCTGCACGGCTGTGGAGGCCACACACCAGCACCCGGCAGGCTCCATGTGACATGCTTTCCACACACCGACTTCTGGCAGGAACGCGTCCTCCCGCCCTCCTCAGCGAAGGTGCTCCGCTGTGCCGATGCACTGTGTAGTCACGGAATACTCGTTCATTCCAGTAAATATTAATGAGCTTACAATATACTCCAAGCCCACTCTCCAAGCGTGAGAGATACTGAATGAAGCAAATAAGATCAATTTCGTGCATATCTCAAAAATTCCTGCTGAGGAGATTAAGAATGAGCAAATGAGATAACTTGAACTCATAACAAGTCTTTTGAACAGAACAAACAATGTGATAAGACAGCGTGTCTAAAAGAAGTGAAGTGTTCGGGGAGAAGTGCTATGAGGACCGGAGAGGCCCTGGCCAGGCGGCTCCCTGCTCCCCCCCTCCCCCCGGGACAACGCGGTCGGTGGCTAACTCGGGGAGCTGTTACCAGGGGCACCTCATGGCGCTGCAGCCCCGGCTGGTCCGTGGCCTTGCCAGGAAGCCCGCAGGCCGCTCTTGGCATGACCTCTGCGGCCTGGGGCGGCCCGGCAGGGTGCCCTGGCCACGTGCTTCCGGGAACTGTGCGGAGTTGAGATGCTTCACCACAGCCGGCTCACAGGGCTGTCTCTTTCCACTCTGACTCTCACCCCATCCCACCGCCGCGTTCCCGGCCGTCGGGGGAACCGCAGCGGGGCCTGGCAGTTGGGGGTCTGGCTGAAGGAAAACTGACGAGGAGATACACTGAGTGTGCGTTTGGCGCTGCGCGCTCCGTGGTTCACGCCTCCTGTTGACTGTGCCCCTCACCGGGCTGTCACACCAAGGCCAGCGATTGTATCGGGATCAATGCGCCCCATGGTGTGACAGCAGCCCTTCGAGGGACAGGGGTTCGCAGAACAAGGATAGGAATGTGCGGAGCCAGAAGCAGCGGAATACAGGATGCAGCGGTATTTAGGGGAATTGTAAGAGGAGCGCTGTGCTCTCATCGATAGCGTAGCGATAGTACGATAAGTACATGGAACTATACTGACTTATTTTTATGTGAATTATGTAAAATGAAGTCTATCACAGCCCACCCTGAGGAGAACAGCTGCCCATTGTACTATTTGAGGAAGCAAGTGTCTGTGTGGGGTGAGTGATTTATGCCCTCCAGCATGTCAGCCCTGTCTTTCCAGGGCGGTCACCTGGCCCCGAAGCAGTCCGCCACGCCCTGCGGCAAGCGCCTTTCCTATGGCGGCTTCTCCTCGCCCTGCGGGCGGACCTCAAGGGTTACCTCTGAGGGCCCCCTCCCCAACGCTTCACTTTTAGAAACTCTCTGCCTTATCACATTGTTCATTTTATTCAAAAGACTTGTCAGGAGCTCAGTTATCTCCTTTGCTCCTCTAGCTCCTCACCAGGAATTTTTTAGACATGCACCACATCCATCTTATTTGCTCCATTCAGGATCTCTCACGCTTGGAGAGTGGGCTTGTGAATATCGTAAGCTCATTAATATTTACTCGAATGAATGAGTATTCCCATGAATATGCAGTGCATAGGCATGTAATGCAAGCAGTTTAACCGCGCCCAGAAAGGACGCGGCGAGACACGGCCCCCGTCTTCCAGCGTCGAAAGGACTGTCATGAGGAAGAGGGGTTCGACGGACGGTCCCTCACCTCCCCGGGATAACACCGAGGCAGAGGCAGACGCTGGAGGGGAGCACGTGGGACGATTTAAGAAAGAACCTCCCGGAACGAGCGCTGTCTAAGGAGGTAGCAGCCCGCTTGGGGGGCGATGAGTTTGCTGTTCCCACGCGGGCAGTGCGGCGCGGGCAGGGGCCGTGAAGGAGAGCCCGGAGGGCCACTGGGGTGCGGGTCCCCTCGGCGTGCTGGTCTCAGAGCTGAGAGCAGTGCATTTCCCTCCGGCGCCCACTGTCCTGGGTGAGGAATAGAGGGGAGGCTGACGGGGAAATGGCCTGGGTTTCTAGTGACATCCTAATCCTCTTCATCTCAGACCAGGAGGGGCACTTCCACTTTGTTCATGGAAATGAGTGGGAAAGAAACCAGACTGACGACAACAGATCCAGCCCCGGGGAGCTGCCTCCTTCGCCCTCGAAGCCCGTAGAGGGTTTGCTTCGTAATTTCCTTCAGAGACATGAAGAAAAGCGGGGTTTCAGTGGTTTTTCATTTGACTGTAATTTTTTGCAACAGTTTGGAGAACCCACATTTGTCAGGCATGTTGTCCATTAGATTTCAAGTCAAATAACTTTTGCCTCAACTCCAGTGCTGGTGGGTGGGTGTGTGTCCACTCAGACCTTTGAAAGGCCACGTTAAAGTGATCGCCGAAGAGCACCCCTCCCCCCAGCTATTGCACACGGTGGTAGTGAAGCACAGTAACCTCTGTCCTGGGTAAAAACTGCTGTTAAAACCTTAACCGTGCTATTTGGGCTTCTGTAAACATTTGCTTGCTTAAATGATATGGAAAAATAGACTGCTCCCATTCCAGGGAAGCCATAAACTACTCCCCAGACAGAGTTGTCGGTGCTGGCGCTGGGCCAGGCCTTGAGATATGGCCATGCAGCCCTGTCCCAGCACACAGGGCTTTTTTTCAGAAGGTCCCGAAGTCTCATTCCAAATTTGGAAAACAAAGAGCTGAAAAACATATAAATAGGAAAGACTTCCACCGTGTTGGGCCCCAGAATTTGAGAAACAAGACTTCCTCTGGGCCCACTAGCGCTGGCGAAATGAAAAAGACTCCAGATAAACTTGGCTGATTAATGAAGGCGTCTTCTGATTTACCATATAACTGTAGGACCTCTCGACACTCAGCTCCTTTTAAGGAAGTGACTTGGGGAGGAGCACCTTCTGGGGATATAGCGATCCTGTTGGGAATGTTAAAGACAACCTCACAGACCTCTTTCATTAGCGTCATGTGTCATGCGTGCGTCAGTGTGCATGCCTCTCAGGATCCCAAAGCTGGTTTCCTGATCTCTCCGTCTTCCTTATGTTGCGGGTTTTGAGGAGAAGGGCCTTGTTGTTGGGCAGTGCACAGTGCACACCTAGGGATGCAGGCCTTTGCCGTTGTAAGAAGCATTGGTTCTGCCGTTGGAGAGATTTTTTCATAGTGTGTAGAACATGTATGATGTAGAACATGTATGATGTAGAACGTGTATGATGTAGAACATGTATTATCCTTCCCGCCACATATGCACGGCTGACGTGTTGGAAGGCTCTGTATGGGGTTACAGTGTCGCATGCACAGAGGGAATGCCATGGTGTGAAGTACTCAGTTTGGCTGTTGCAAAGAGGAATCTGAGCAGTTTGTAAACCTTTTAGTGTTTTATGTAAAATGTCTGGCTAATGGTACACTTTTAAAGAGCACTGAAATAATGTAGTTTATTTTTCTTAAACGACTATAGAAATTCTAAGCATATGCTCGGTGTATAACATATTCCAAATTATGTTTTTTTCCTGTTTTTAAGAAACAAAAATGCTGTTTTATGTCTAGCTGTAATTTATCATTTTGTAGTTATGCCCAATGAACTGATGGGCCATTATCCCCTCTTATTAGAACACTCATGGCTTGCTATTCTGGCAATACATCAACATAAGAGCAAACCACGGAGGTGTGTACAGAATACGTGGGTCAGTTTTATCATCGCCAGGAAGACGTGAGGGAGAGGAGGTGTAAGCCTCAGCCATAAATCTGCCGTGTGGCTTGGTTCTGCCTGCGTTTCCAGATCCGTCTTTCAGAAGGAAGAACCCCGTTGTCTCACCTGTGGCCAGATCAGCCTCTCCGGGCGCTCCTCCGGGGAAAATAAAGCGCTTCCTTCATCTTGACCCCGTCACTGACGTCGCCCCAGAGACTTCGTTCCTCCGTTTCAAAGGCATTTTCACAGCCATAACCAGGAGCGAAGGGAGTGTCTGCCATTCGATGGCTGTCACAGCTCTGAGACCTCCCTGCAGTGTCTCCCCGCACAGCTCCCCGCTGTTCAGACCGCCCGGCCGGGAGGCCCATTGTGGCCATAGCCAGGAGCCCAGGAGCCGCCCCTGCCTTCCCTCCCCCATTGAAAGGAAGCTGCCGTCTCGCCAGGCCTGGACAGAGCGGGCCAGCTCAGGGGGATCCCCGAGGGCAGTGGCTGTTGTCGTGTACGAGGCAGTGATGTCGTTACACCCAGATGCCCCCCCACCGCCTCTGGGGGGTGTGGGGGGTCAGGCTTCCCAGGCCGTGTGCCCTGTGCCTCCTGAGGGACCAGGAGAGGGAAGGGCTCTGCTCAGAGGGGGTCTGAGTGAGGGGCTGGGGGGTAGGAGGATACAAGGAGGTGGAGGACAGATGGCACAGACAGACAGACAGACAGGAGAGGCAGGAGGCTTCATCAGACAGTATCACCCAGGCCTGTGGGGGCCCTTAGGCCGCAGCCAGTGTTCAAGCAACAAGAGAGATGGCGTCGCTCGCCTGAGGCGGAAGTTGGGGGGGAGACACTCAGGACAGTGAAGTCAGGGAGGAGAGACCACTGAGCCGCACCCACGCTGGGAGCCCAGGCCCACGTCTGGCCTGTCGCCCGCGGTCAGTGCGGGGGGCGGAGGACCCCACGGGAGGGCTCCGTCCGAAGGGTATTGGAAAGAGTAATAGCCACAGGCGAGGAGACGGTGCTTTAGCTCGCTGCCACTCACACGTGGCAATTCCGAAAGAAAGCAAACCTGCCGTGTGTGCCCGCAGATGGCCGGGCCGGTCCCAGGGTGCCGGCTGGGAAGAGCCCGCGGCTCATCCGATTCAGCACTTGAACTTCAGAAATGAAGACACTGAACCAGGAGGTCAAGTCCTAAAGTGAATTTAAATAGTTTAATACAGGTGCTCTAATCTGTAAATACAGCAATACGCTGTGTGACTACTTCTTTTTTCAAATCAAGGTGCCAGCAATTAATTTCATATATTAAGGCAGTGGTCGGCAAACTCCTTAGTCAACAGAGCCAAATATCAACAGCACAATGATCAAAATTTCCTTTGAGAGCCGAATTTTTTAAACTTAAACTTCTTCTAACGCCACTTCTTCAACATAGACTCGCCCAGGCTGTGGTATTTAGTGGAAGAGCCACTAAATACCACGGGCAAAAGAGCTGCATGTGGCTCTCGAGCCGCGGTTTGCCCACCATGGGTCTAAGGCATAATGTGCATCTGTATTGATGTTAATTTGCCTTCATTAACTGAGACAATTAAAATCGGAACCGAGTTATTTTATGCAAATAGCCTCATCTTACATTCATTTCTCTCCGCTCTGCGCGTGTGCAGCCGCGTGACTGCGTGACCCGCACAATGAGGCGGCTGCTGCTTGCGGCGGAGATTCCGCCTCGGGCCCTTGCGCAGGAGGCTGCGTTCTCTTTCCCAAACACCCCTCACTCTGGCCTCAGAAGCCATGGTTTCCTGCCTCCCATCCCCAGAGCAAATGGAATGTTCTGGGCCAGTGGCCTGGAGTTATTGAATTGGCGTGATTTAATTGGTAGCATCTTTTCTAATGTTTCTGAATCCTTTGGGAAATAAATTGGCCCAGTAGCTTCTGCATTTAGGACATTGCCAGAACACACACACACACACACACACACACGTAGGTCTCTCCTGGTACATGTGTGTGGCAGTTCTCCAGCTTTATAACCAGAAGTGGCATAGAAAATGCCTATATTTAACTTTCCTGGTTATTGCCAAATCCTTCTTAAGGTCGGGATCCCCTGAGGAGGGTCCATTCGCAGAGATTTACCCAGGCGGGAGGGGAGGCACCACAAGAGCCAGGAGGGTGTGTGCCCGCACCCGGACACTCCCGGCCTCCTCTCTCCTCGCTCCTCCCAGGCGTGGGTGAGCGCCTCTCATTGGCCAGCAGTGCTCGGAGCCAGAGGCAGTGCAGTCCGTGGATGTGGACCCTACAGTCAGCTTCTCACGGCAGAGAGCAGTGTGGCCCGAAGGGGAACGGAATGTGCCCCAGGCAGGCTCTCCCCAAATTCCTTACCGCATCTCTCACCTGCGCTGCTGGCAGCTGCCGATGTCCTAGCACCATGGTCGGCAAACTGCGGCTCACGAGCCACATGCAGCTCTTTGGCCCCTTGAGTGCAGCTCTTCCACAAAACACCACGGCCTGGGTGAGTCTATTTTGAAGAAGTGGTGTTAGAAGAAGTTTAAGTTTGTGGCTCTCCAAAGAAATTTCAATTGTTGTCCTGTTGATACTTGGCTCTGTTGACTAATGAGTTTGCCGACCACTGGCCTAACACAGTGGTCGGCAAACCACTAGGATAGGGACTTAATCACAAGGAACAACAGCAGCCTGTAATTATTGGAATCGAGAGTCTAGGTCAGTAGTCGGCAAACTCATTAGTCAACAGAATGGCAAAACGTGGCTCTCGAGCTGCCTTGTCACCACAAAAAGTCTGTGATGAACCCTCTTGTCTCCGGTGATCTTGGTGGCTCCCTAGGGACCGTGAACTGATGGTGTGGCCGAGGACCTGCTCCGCGTCCCCCCTCCTCACCAGCACTCCAGCCTGCAGTGCCAGCCACTGTTAGAAGGTCGGTGAGGCCCGTGTCGCCAGATGATGTTCTCCTGTACACGTCAAGCACGTAAACCGCTCATGTTACTTACACATGTGTGTGCTGTGACATAGTCCGAGACTGCATTGGCAAGCTGCCGTGGGGCTGAGCTCAGCAGATGTCACCTTCACTACAGTTTCAGGTCTGAAACTCTGAAGAAAGATGGCGAGAGAGCATCATCTGTACCTGTCACTTTGGTGCTGGCCTCTAGACATACGTGTGTGTTCGCATTACAATCTCCAGCTCACCAAAATGTGCATGAGCTACAGGAAAACATGCTAACAAAGTGGACAGCGAGGTCAGCTGCCACATAGAAACCTATCCACCCATCTACTTGCCTACCTACCTACCTGCCTGCCTACCTACCTACCTACCTGCCTACCTGCCTACCTACCTGCCTACCTACCTACCTACCTACCTGCCTGCCTACCTACCTCCCTACCTCCCTGCCTCCCTGCCTACCTGCCTGCCTACCTGCCTACCTACCTGCCTATCTAAATACCTGCCTGCCTACCTGCCTGCCTACCTGCCTACCTACCTGCCTACCTACCTACCTGCCTACCTATCTACCTGCCTCCCTACCTGCCTACCTATCTACCTGCCTACCTACCTACCTGCCTACCTATCTACCTGCCTACCTACCTGCCTGCCTGCCTACCTGCCTACCTACCTGCCTACCTACCTGCCTCCCTACCTATCTACCTGCCTCCCTACCTGCCTACCTACCTGCCTCCCTACCTGCCTACCTACCTGCCTACCTGCCTACCTGCCTACCTGCCTGCCTACCTGCCTGCCTGTCTGCCTGCCTACCTGCCTACCTACCTGCCTGTCTGCCTGCCTACCTGCCTATCTACCTACCTGCCTGCCTACCTACCTGCCTACCTACCTGCCTGTCTGCCTGCCTACCTGCCTACCTACCTACCTGCCTGCCTATCTACCTGCCTCCCTACCTGCCTACCTACCTGCCTGCCTACCTACCTGCCTACCTACCTACCTACCTGCCTACCTGCCTACCTGCCTGCCTGCCTGCTGCCTACACATGGAAATCTGCAGTCGCCGGGCGGGCAGAGGTCGGGTCCTCGCCCACATTTAGGTTAGAGCACGTTTTCAGTCCGGATAACAGGGAGGATGAAGCTCGCGTTGCTAAATTCTGCGGAAATGTGAAAATTAATGCTGCTCCTATTTCATCTGCCTAGGGCCTTCATAAAAACACAGCTAATTTCCAAAATAATGTGTCTATTATATTTTATGTGCGTGAGGATAATGCGAAGAGCGTGTTTCCACTCGGGGACTTTTGAACTAAGCTGCGGAACAAAGTGTGGTAATGAGCCGACGGCGAGCCACACGCGCGTTAATCTGTTCTCACATAAAGGAATTCTTGCTGTGGAAGAGAGTGAGGCACTCTCAGCGTTTTCCTACAGTCCCGGCCGCAACCACCCCCATTGTCCTGCAGACCCGAGGGTCCCTGTGTGGAGGGCGCCCGAGGCTGACCCTGCCCCTGCCCTGCCCCTGCCCTGCCCCTGCCCTGCCCTGCCCTGCCCTGTGCCTGCCCCGTGCCTGCCCCTGCCCCTGCCCTACTCCTACCCCTGCCCCTGCCCTACCCCTTCCCTGCCCCTGCCCCGCCCTGCCCTGCCCCTGCCCTGCCCCTGCCCTGCCCTGCCCTGCCCTGCCCTGCCCTGCCCCTGCCCTGCCCTGCCCTGCCCCTGCCCTGCCCTACCCCTGCCCTGCCCCTGCCCCTGCCCTACTGCTGCCCTGTCCCTGCCCCTGCCCTGCCCCTGCCCTGCCCTGCCCTGCCCTGTGCCTGCCCCGTGCCTGCCCCTGCCCCTGCCCTACTCCTACCCCTGCCCCTGCCCTACCCCTTCCCTGCCCCTGCCCTGTCCCTGCCCTGCCCCTGCCCTACCCCTGCCCTGCCCCTGCCCCTGCCCTACCGCTGCCCTGTCCCTGCCCTGCCCCTGCCCTGCCCCTGCCCCTGCCCTGCCCCTGCCCTGCCCCTGCCCCTGCCCTACCGCTGCCCTGTCCCTGCCCCTGCCCTGCCCCTGCCCTGTCCATCTCCCTCCACCTGGCCAGGCCCTGGGGTGGGACATGCACCCTCCCAACCTCCCCAGGCCCCCTCCCCAGCCAGCCTGCATTGAAGGCCAAGCCAGCACTGCTCAGGGCCAGGTTGGAGGAATGGGGAAACTGAGTCTCCACCCACTCTCCTCCTCTTCCTGTTCTTCATCCCTCCTCTTCCTGTTCTTTATCCCTCCTCTTCCTGTGCTTCATCCCTCCTCTCCTTCCTGCTCTTCCCAACTTCCTCCTCGCTTTCAACTTCTATGCCTTATTTTCCTCCTTTCTCCTCTTCCTCCTTTCCTTTCCTGTCCCTCGTCCTCCGTCCTCTCCCCTGCATTGGCAGTTCTCCCTTTCATTTTATATATTTGCTAATACTTTATGGCAGGAGTAGCAGGTGGGAGCTCCTGCTTAAATGCGTGCCATTTCCTACATCCATGTCAAACTACGGCTCTGGAGCCACATGGCACTCTCTGGCCCCTTGAGGGTGGCTCTTCCACAAAATACCACGGGCTGGGAGAGTCTGTGATGAAGAAGTGGCGTTAGAAGAAGTTTAAGTTTAAAAATGTGACTCTCCAAAGAAATTTTAGTCGTCGTGCTGTTGGTATTTGACTCTGTTGACTAATTAGTTCTGGCCTACACCATCTATCCAGCCATCTACATGTTTTGGCATTTCCCTTAGTGATCACTGGCAGGATGAAAGGTGCACATTTGGGGGTTCCCCTCACTCAGGGAGAGGTGTTGTGGAGGAAGCTAATGGCGGTTATCATCATGTGACAGGAAATGGTCTACTCAGCTATCAAACTACAACACAGGATGTGAAGAATGGGTCAAGAACTCAGAATTTGGTTGAAAATTAAATTCCATGGACAAAGGTATACCTTCTTTTTAAAATATGTTTGTATTGATTTCAGAGAGAGGAGAAAGAGGGAGAGAGAGATAGAAACACCAATGATGAGAGAGAATCATGGATCGGCTGCCTCCTGAACATCCCAGTGGGGAAGGAGCCTGCAACCCGGGCCTGTGCCTGACCCGGAATAACACCCTGACCTCCGGATTCATGGGTTGATGTTCAACCCCTGAGCCACGCCGTCCTGGCCACAGGCAGCTTCACTGGCCTGGCAATGCGTGCGCGTGGTCTGCGAGGTCCCCGGACACTGATTATGTGCTGGGCTTTCATGTCCTCTTCATTCAAGCAATATTTTCGGTCCATCGTCACATTTAAGCTGTTCATTTGCAAAATTTATTTAGTGCCTGCTGTCGGTCTTTTTCTTAAACTAGGAGCCATGCCGTAAATTAGTTCATACTGGTAATTATGTTTTCTGAAATTATCGAAGCAAATTAAAACTAGAATATCAGAGTATTTTCTCAAATGAAGCTGAACCAAACCCATAATTTAAATTTGTTGCTAATTCTAATTGCATGTAAACAGTCTTTATAAGAGACTCCTGCTGGATGATGGATGTGGAGCCCGGATGTCTGATATACGGACACGGATGCCGCGGCTCAGAGAGGGGCCCGGCCCTGTCCGGCCAGGGGTGGTTCAGGGGAGAACCCCGACTTCGTAGCCTGGCTCGCTCCGGGGAGGCAGGAACAGGAAGCTGCTCCCGGGACTGCTGTCTCCTTCCTGTGCTCGGACCCGCGTCTCTTGTAGGTGCTCCCTCTGCCCCTCCTGTGCCAGGCCCGCAGCCTCCCCCGCAGCGGGGCCCTGACGTGAAAGCCCCTGAGGTGCCAGCCTCTCGCAGACGCCGCCGTGGGCTGGGTTCTGCCTCCTTCCGAGCCCATGGCGCTGAGCACGCAGCGTTTGAGGGGTGGCATCGGTGCTGGGCTCCCTCCGCGGTGGTCCCCTTTCCGCCCGGATCCTGGACCCAAAGCCCTAGCTGCCAGAATAGCCCGAATTCCAACTCCCTAACCCCGTGGTCGGCAAACTGCGGCTCACAATCCACATGCTCTTTGGCCCTCTGAGTGCGGCTCTTCCACAACCATAGCACAGCCTGGGCCAGTCTGTTTTGAAGAAGTGGCTCTTTGCATTCACAAGCACATTACACAGATGCCAGTTACGCTGCCTGCAGAGCTGAACGGGAAAGGCAGGTTGAGGGTCCATCTCCTCTGGCTTCTGAGCATCCTTAGCCCGGAGATTCAGTTTCCAATGAACGAGCTCTTCGCTCCGCATGTGCAAGACATGGTGGACTCACCACCTTGGTCTCTTGTCATGAGACGGTGCGAAAGGAGAGGAACCGAAAGGGAACACATGCGTGTCTGTGCCGGGTCACCAGATGGTGCCGACAGGGCCGTCTGTACCCGCGGGTCCTGCAAACGCGGACTCAACCAACGGTCATTCTGCACCACTCAGAAAACAGGCATTCCGTGTTACTGCGTGCACTGTGTGGTCAGACGATGGTTATATCCACAAGCATTCTGTGTTACTGCCGTGTGCTGTGTAGTCAGACGATGGTTATATCCACAAACACTATGTGTTACTGCCGTGTGCTGTGTAGTCGGACTTACAATGGCTGCATCCGTACCGCACGTGTACACGTTTTCCTTGTCATTATCTCCTGAACAATGGAGTGTGACCACCATTCCTGTCGCATGTACTTCGTATGGGGCGTCACAAGCAACCTGCACGGGAGGCCTGCGTCGGTCGGTGCACATCCTCGGTGGGTCTATAGGAGGCCCGAGCACCCCAGGATGTGGTGTCTGGGGGGGGTCCCGGAGCCAGTCCCCCCAGACATCAGGGGGCAGCCCTTTCCCATGTCTCACCTCCATCCGCCAAACGTGCCAGCTGGGGGATCCTTTGCTGCCGTCACAGCTTCCTGCGTTTTTATAATCTAATCCGCTGCTCTTCCCGCAGAACGCCCCGCAAGGCCCTCCCCTCAGACACCACCTGGACCTCGGGAAGGCGCCTGGGCGGTGGGTAGATAAATAGCCCTGCTCCACGGGGCGCAGTCCCGTCCGGCCGGCTCAGTGAGACGGCGTGATTGGATCGCCCCTCCTGCCAGCAGCCCCGGCGTGATGGATGGTCCCGCTCCGGGGGCCGGGGGCACACCAGCCGCTCCTACAGCACCTGCACCGCCGTGGAGATCGCCTGCCCGCGTCCCGCACACGGAGGGCATGTCAGGGGCGCCCCGCACACGGAGGGCATGTCAGGGCGCCCCGCACACCGAGGGCATGTCAGGGCGCCCCGCACACGGAGGGCATGTCAGGGCGCCCCGCACACCGAGGGCATGTCAGGGCGCCCCGCACACCGAGGGCATGTCAGGGGCGCCCCGCACACCGAGGGCATGTCAGGGCGCCCCGCACACGGAGGGCATGTCAGGGCGCCCCGCACACGGAGGGCATGTCAGGGGCGCCCCGCACACGGAGGGCATGTCAGGGGCCCCGCACATGGAGGGCATGTCAGGGGGTGCTCTGCACACGGAGGGCATGTCAGGGGCGCCCCGCACACGGAGGGCATGTCAGGGCGCCCCGCACACGGAGGGCATGTCAGGGCGCCCCGCACACCGAGGGCATGTCAGGGCGCCCCGCACACCGAGGGCATGTCAGGGGCGCCCCGCACACCGAGGGCATGTCAGGGGGTGCTCTGCACATGGAGGGCATGTCAGGGGCGCCCTGCACACGGAGGGCATGTCAGGGCGCCCCGCACACGGAGGGCATGTCAGGGGGCCCCATACTCGGAGGGCATGTCAGGGGCGCCCTGCACACGGAGGGTATGTCAGGGGCGCCCTGCACACGGAGGGCATGTCAGGGGCGCCCCGCACATGGAGGGCATGTCAGGGCGCCCCGCACACCGAGGGCATGTCAGGGGGCCCCATACTCGGAGGGCATGTCAGGGGCGCCCTGCACACGGAGGGCATGTCAGGGGCGCCCTGCACACGGAGGGCATGTCAGGGCGCCCCGCACACCGAGGGCATGTCAGGGGGCCCCATACTCGGAGGGCATGTCAGGGGCGCCCTGCACACGGAGGGCATGTCAGGGGCGCCCTGCACACGGAGGGCATGTCAGGGGCGCCCCGCACACGGAGGGCATGTCAGGGGCGCCCCGCACACCAAGGGCATGTCAGGGGCGCCCCGCACACGGAGGGCATGTCAGGGGGTGCTCTGCACACGGAGGGCATGTCAGGGGCGCCCCGCACACGGAGGGCATGTCAGGGGCGCCCCGCACACCAAGGGCATGTCAGGGGCGCCCCGCACACGGAGGGCATGTCAGGGGGTGCTCTGCACACGGAGGGCATGTCAGGGGCGCCCCGCACACGGAGGGCATGTCAGGGGCGCCCCGCACACCAAGGGCATGTCAGGGGCGCCCCGCACACGGAGGGCATGTCAGGGGGTGCTCTGCACACGGAGGGCATGTCAGGGGCGCCCTGCACACGGAGGGCATGTCGGGGCGCCCCGCACATGGTGGGCATGTCGGGGGTGCCCCGCTTAGCCGCACAGATAGCGGCGGCCCCCCAGGCGCGCCCCCAATCAGCGCCCGCAGCTCCGCGCTGGCCCGGTGATTTATTCTCCTCTCGGCGCTGCTCCCAGCCTCTGGCTTTGTGTGCTTCTCTATCTCCTGATAAATATGTGAGTTTTTCTTGCGGAATAATTTGTCTCCAGCAATGACAGGAAGTATCCATGTCTCACGCGCAGAACGCTGTTCCCGGGGCTGGAGTCCCCGTGGGCCCTCGGGCTCCCCACACCCACGGCGTTCACTTCCCTGCTGCCTTTGGCTCTTCACGAAGTGTTTTAAAGCGATGAGACCTGGGAGGCCAAGAGGGTGGCTGCGTGTACCTTGGTTGCGGGCACATCCCCAATAAGGGGTGTGCAGAGGCATCTGATCAATGTTTCTCTCTCATCGATGTTTCTAACTCTCTATCCCTCTCCCTTCCTCTCTGTAAAAATCAATAAAAAATATTAATTTTTTTAAAAAAAGAAGCAGGAGTGTCCTCCACAGAAGATAGACTTGTCCGGTAAGCTGAATCCAATCAGTCATGCCCACGCCTTTCGGGCTCTGCAGCAGCAGTAGCAAAAGGGGGGAGGGGGGGCTGCAACAAAAATAACATGAAAAGTGCAGCTCTAGCCACGGTGTGACTTTAATATTTTCGAATCCTTATTGAGCTCTCACTGAATAGCATCCACGCCGAGTGTTCGAGCTTAATTAGCCTCTTAAACGACACAGAGAGCCCCTGTTAAATGGACGGTATGCAGATGATCCCATCCGGGGAAGAAAAATAATGTAATGAAAGTGATAAAGTAATCTTAAATAAAATGAGCTATTTCCCCCTGAAAGGCAGCATAGCACTGTAACTTTATCTAGTGAAAATGGAAAATTTAAGGTAAATTGCTCCCAAGAATGTGAGGGCTTAAATGACCTTGAGGTTATTCTCTGTCAGGCCACACACGGGACAAAGGAACTTTTCTCAGAAACCGTCTGGAACGGCGATAGCACCTGACTGACAGAGCGCTCTCTCTCTCTCTCCCTCTCTCTCTCTCTCTCTCTCTCTCATCATTGCACTGCCAAATGTCAATCATCCGTGGTTAAACAGGAAGGAATAATGGCACATCCTATTCTCAAACATAAATTCACTTTTTTACCAACGTGGTAGACTGTGTGGGGCGCGTATAGGCTGTGGCTCTGTTTTTCCACCCAAACAGCCGAAAACACAGAGATTGAAAAAGCACAAACTTTGTGATACTGCCCTTAAAATTTCTATTAACAGCAAAGGTTAATAAAGGTGAAATATTGTTAAAGAACACCAATTTTCATATAAAAGCTTTTAATCCAGGAGAACTAAGTAGCTGTAGCCTGGATATTTTTACATGGTTGTTTATAATTGACGAGTAGAGCGATATAAAACAGTGATCGCCTTCCCCGTGGATGGGGCGTTAGAAGGAAGCGTCATCTTTACAGGTGTGCGTACTTACCGTCCCTCACAGCTCAGCCAAGAAGTTATGGGTTGACCTAGGCTCTCGCTGCGCACATGCTGGAACTAACGGTCTCAAAGCAGTGGGCGATTTTTAAAAATATATTTTATTGATTTTTTATAGAGGACAGGAGAGGGATGGAGAGTTAGAAACATCGATGAGAGAGAAACATCGATCAGCTGCCTCCTGCACACCCCCTACTGGGGATGTGCCTGCAACCAAGGTACATGCCCTTGACCGGAATCAAACCCGGGACCTTTCAGTCCGCAGGCTGACGCTCTATCCATTGAGCCAAACCGGTTTCGGCAAAGTGGGCGATTTTAATGCATCATAAATTAATTGTTCAGCTGCTAAGGATGGGAATGATAGCGGCTTATTCAGCTGTCATACACATGAATCTGGTATCCTGAATTGCCTGACCTTCATGTTGAACATGAGAAACACAGGTCATGTGAATAAACTTATCTGCATCTTCCCTTCCTTAGATTTAAAGGCTGGGGGGGAAAGCTCCCAAACTTCCTGAGTTTTTAATAACCCTTCGTCTCTCGGTATGGAATGAATCGCTCCAAACAGTCAAATGGTGTTTCCGTGGCTGTGCCAACCGGCGGCCTCAAGCATAGATCCGGGAGCAGCATTTCCGGTGTCCACTTCCGTCTTCACTAATTAACCCGGGACTTTCCTCGCCGGCTTATTAATATTCCCTCATTAACTGGACGTGTTTTGGAGCCTACCATGCAATAGGCACCGTGCCGAAATAAATGAGTCTCTGTGGGTGAATAAAAACCCCGTGTTCAAAAGTTATTAAAAAATAAATTCCAGTCAAGGCGCTTGCAGGTGAGGCGAGGGGGACAGGGAGCCATCGAACAGACGCAGTGTCTCAGCAACCGCACTTTCCTGACCTCGGTCCCGAAAATCGGTCCTGCTAGTCTTCGGAGAGGTCACGGTGAGTGACCAGTCAAGGTCGGAGCTGGCTTTGCCTTTTGTAAGCGAAGGACTGACCTGATCTCCCGTTGAGGACAGCAGCAGCGCGAACGGCGAGCCGTCCTGACACACCAGCAGGGCCACATGCGGCCACGACCATCGCGCTGGTCTGCGGTGGACCGGCCCGGGCCTGCTGTGGAGCGGCTGTGACATCGCCCTCAGTGGGCTGTTTGCTTTAAAGAAAGCCACGGATGCTGCAATCGGGACAGAAAGGGAAGAAGGAGGAAAGGCAGATGGAGAGCTGGCTGCGTGGGCGGAGAGCTGTAAACAGGGTGGTGAACCCATCCCCAGGGCGATCTAGAAGGCTGTTTACTGCTCCGTCCCTGCTTGCTGGGATCACCTCCAGGCGATGCTCTCTTTATCGGTGACCCGGAGCCGTCACAAAGCCGCTGGCTCACTGCGTGTCCTCCCCACTGGGTGGAGCGGGGTGGGTGCGGCCCTGGAGATGCGCCTGCGGGTCTGGCCGTGCGTCTCTCCGCCGTCTGAGCTCCGCTGTTTCCCGCTCCTTCCCGGCCTTCCGTCTGCCAGGCTGGTGGCAGTGCCACGCGTGTGGACACGGTGTGGGCACGGGCTCGAGGGGAGGCAGGGAAAGCCGGGGCCGCGGTGCTGCCCCTCCCCACTCTCCACCCCGCTCTTTCCCCTGAGCTCCGCGCCCGGCGCCAGCACGTCCCCCGGGCCCGGCTCAGTCCGCTCTGCAAACCATCTGCCCAGACAGACGCAGGACGGAAAAGCGGGCGGCGGGCCACCGCCACTTCCTGGAGAAACAGGCCCTACGTGGGCATAAGCGAAAGCACAGGGGATGCATTTCGATGAGGCTTTAATTTTATTCCTAAAGGTACCACGTGTGTTGGCTGTAAAACATACGTGTGCGTGAGTGAGAAGGGAATTTTGGATTGTGCCTGCATGGATCCCCCCCCCGGCTGTCCGCCAGCGCTGTAAGCAAACCGAATAGGGGAACAAAAGTGAGGAACGTGCGACACGTGGCCTGGCCAGCACGTCGGCGGCACGCCTCCCAAATCTAGCCAGAAAGAGGTTTGGGAAACTTAAGATGAACTCTGTTTTATAAAAACGAGTGAGCTTCAAATATTGATGTCTCGTATTAATATTTAAATGTTCATTTAAAAACCCATTTTTAAAATAGCCCAGTTAAGGGTTTTTCACAACACAGCTCATTTGTATGAGCGATCACTGCCCACAGCGGCCCGTGCGTAATTCCTACCAGGAGCTGGAGTCCGGGCCCCGGGCGTGCAGGGGCCCCTCTTCCACTTGCACCCCATGGCAGCCGGCCTGCGGGACCTCCGCCCCTCCCCCCGGCCACAGCTGTTTGGCTTTAAACACCGACCGACTCACCGGACAGGCACTGACTCCGCACCTGCAGCATGGCGGACTTTGTCTTGACACAGGTGTCAGCAGTGAACAAAACGGTCAACATCCTTTGTGCATGAAGCATAGGCGTGTGGAAGCATGTTATGGCATGTACTGGAAGGCAGTCGTTGCCAAAAGATCCATCAGGGACGAAGGGAGGGGCGTGGGTCCTAGCATCACTAGGTGATGAGGGCCCACCCTACTGAGAAGGTGATGTCAAGCTGCAGGCCAGGAGGGGTCCACCAGAGGGCGCTCCAGGGGCAGGGCCGCCCCGAGGAGCTGGACCAGGGGCTGGAGCAGAGTCTGGGATGTTCCACGGGGAGCACAGAGGCTGTGTCCCTGAGGGAGGCAGAGGCCAGAGCAGGGGGGCGGTCAGCAGCGGGGGCAGGTGTGTCAGGCCTCACAGGCTGCGGTAAGGATGCGGCCGGTCCTCAGACCGATAGGACACAGTGGAGGGTGACCCAGCATTGCGGGGCACCTGGAACTCCACCCTCCAGCACCAAGTTCCCCTCTTCTCCTGTCCTCCCCACCCTGCGTCCACCAGGCCCTCTATGGATGCCGAGAGCTGCTGGGGCCTGTGAGATGATTCTGCCTCGGCAGCGATGATGGCATGACAGGGTCCCCCCTCTCTTTGACCCATCGAGGGCGGAGCTGCTTACGGCTGCTTTCCCGGTGTTCACCACACAGCACATTTGTGACACGAGAAGCTGTTGCTTCAATAGAGACTGATAAGGTGTTAGAGCCTCATCAGTGTTTCAAACACCAAGAATGGTGTGTGTGTGTGTGTGTGTGTGTATGTGTGTCTATGTATGTGGGTCTATGTGTGAGTGTGTCTATGTGTGTGTGTGTCTATATGTGAATGTGTCTGTGCGTGTCTAGGTGTGAGTGTCTATATATGTGTGTGTATCTATGTGTGAGTATGTGTGTGTCTCTGTGTGTGTGTCTATGTGTATGTGTGTGACTATGTGTATATGTGTGTGTGTGTGCACATGCAAAGACTCACTTTCTGTAGATAATCAGGCACGCGATGGAGTTAGTGTGAGTATTGCAGCTCCACTGTGACCGTTTCTCACTGCAAATGCAGGGTACCACCTGTGCCCCGCTGTAATGGCAGGGTGCAGAGTATAATCAAAAGCAAGCCATTTCCCCCTCAAAATTCCAAAAAAGAATCTGCTGCTAGTACACACTTTCCCACAAGAATCCAAACTATAACACCAAAGTTCTGAGAAATATAGCAGTATGTCACTGTTATTGAACTTTCAGAAAACCAATATACAATTTTAGACTTGAAAATTAATGTTACTGTTATCACAGATTTTTCTGCTTTTTATATTTCCTTAGAGAACTTTAAAAACCGTGGGCTCACCCACTTCATTTAAAATGAGTTTTTGGTGACCGGTTTTCTTCTGGAAGGTGTGGTGTACCTGTTACCCACCTCCGAATGCATCCTGCAGAACGGGGGTTCACAGAATCAGAAGATTAGCTGTAACATAGACTTGTCTGCCTTTTTCTCATTTCCTACCAGTCGCCTTCTCCTTCCTTCAGCAACAACGCTGCTGCTGTCACTAACAGCTAACCCTTACCTAACGGTTTATATGTTCACTCCTCACACGAACAGCCTTCTGCGGTGAGCGTTATTCGCTCCATTTTACAGACAGTAAGACTGAGTCACAGAGAGGCGGAGCCCCTTCACATCTTACAGGCCAGGCTCGCGCGGGCCCTGAGCACCAGCATCGCCCCCCTCCAGGCCCATCTTGTAAGCCACACCCGTCGTTTAGGCTCACGAACAACGCCGCTTTGCCAGGGCCTGCGAAGGGGCCCCAGCCCTACAGAAGGGGTGCGCTCCAGGGCGTAGAGAGAGCGCGCCGATGGGTGGAGGTCAAGCGTGTCCCTACCCCAAGCTGAACTGGCACTGCCACGGCCCTGCTGGCTCGTCTGGAGCGCACCGGGCAGCGTGTCCAGGCCCTCAGCCCAGGTGAGGGAGACGCTGCAGACACACATTCGGGGGCCACGGGCCGGCAGACGGTCACTCAAGCTGCAGAGGGACCTGGCCACCCTCACGCACATCGCTGCTGTGATCTGAGCTTAATTATCTCCGTCACAATTACAGCCTGACAGTGTAAACGTGAATAGGCCCCGACGTCTGGAACATGAGCGGCCTGTGTCACAACCACCTGCACTGAAGGCGCGTCTTGAAACACATGGTGATACCGCGATAAGCGCTACAGAGCCACACGAGACGGCCACCGGCTCTTCGCCGCTCGCCCGTGCAGGATATCGACTCCTCGTGTTTTGTTTTACACGTTAAATACAATGAAGTGTTTACAGAGCGCCGCCGGCTCATTTTTCATGTCTGTCTGCAGCATTTCCATTTGTTTTTTTGCCCTCTACACCATTTTCACTGAAGATAAGTTTGCTGACACACAGCACAATTACTCATTTTTTTCCTCTCACTCAATTCTGTTACACAGTTTTTATATATTAAAAATTTGCTTTGTTTAGTTTATCCTTATTAATCACCTCAGCATGTTTTATTGATTCGGCACTGTCTGAAAAATAGGTGGTTTTAAAGCAATTCAATTCAAGTAAAATCTTCAGGCCTTCCTCCCTTCCTCCCTTCCTCCCTTCCTCCCTTTCTCCCTCCCTCCCTCCCTCCCTTCCTCCCTTCTTCCCTCCCTCATTCCCTCCCTCCCTCCTTTTCTTCCTTCCTCCCTCCCTCCCTCCCTCCTTCCCTTCCTCCCTTCCTCCCTTCTTCCCTCCCTCCCTCTTTTCCTCCCTTCCTCTCTCCTTCACTCACTCCTTCCCTCCCTCCTTTTCTTCTTTCCTTCCTTCCTTCCTTCCTTCCTTCCTTCCTTCCTTCCTTCCTCCATAAGTGTTATTAAATGTTGACCTTCCTAGGTGCTGTTGTGACCACAAAGGAGTGTACTCATGTGCAGTGAGGACAGTCGGGTCCAGGTGTCTGTGGGGCGGGCCAGGAGCTGCAGGAGGCTGGGTATCTGAGACCCAATCTGCCGCACGGAGCTGTGTAGAGAAGCCAGAGCTGTGCAGGCAGGCCGAGGGAAGACATAAAGATGAAGAAGAGCCTGTGTGTGTCTGAGCAATCCTGCACCACCAGGCAGATAGGAGGTTATTGCTGTGAGAAACGGCAGCAAATGGCATTGGGTACCAGTTTCAAAACTACAATTCTATTTGAAGGTTTAAAGAGCCATCAGAGATTTTTAAACAGAGGAGGAGAATTGTTTTTGTGTTATCACAAAATAACTTTGGGGACAATGCCAGGACTCGACAGAAGTGGAATGAAGCCAGGAGGTGCGGATGAGCGGAAGGTTAGAACAGAGTAAAACCGATGTGTCCTGGGTGAGCGATGGAGAGGAGCTGGAGAGGGGCCCTCTGTGGAGCTGACAGGAAGTGAGAGCTGCGGGAGTTGAGGGGATGGGACGGGAGTGGGGGGCAGAGCACGTTTCCAGACTGAATGGCTTGGTGGAAGGTGCTGTCAGTAACTATTGCAGGAGACAGGAAGAAGAGCAGGTCGTGAATAAAGATAATTTAGGGTTTAAATTGTTGAGATTACACAGCGGTGAGGCATCAGATTGAGAAATGGAGTGGAAAGAAATAGGTAATGGCAGCGTGGAGGTGAGGAGAGCTGAGAGCCAGTGTGTAGACACGGAAACCGCTGGACCCTGGCTCAGGCTACTGGGGACGGAGACAACCGGCAGATTTCTCAGTCCCAGAAGCTGGAAGTCCATGGTCCTGGGGCCTGCAGGTTGGTGTGTAGGTTTTCAGATGGCTGCCTTCTTGCGCTGTCCTAAATGGTGTGAGCAGAGAGGAGGGGGCCATTTCTGGTGTCTGTAGAAGACACTGATCCCATTCCTGTGGACCCACCTTCATGACATGGTTTCCCACACTCCCATCTCCCAATGTCATCTAAGTGAGCATTAGGATTTCAGTCTATGAGTTTGGGGCACAAACATTCTGTCCAGAACGGTTGGCATGTGTGTGTTAGTTGAAATCACAGACAACAAATGAAGGGCTGGCTCTTGGGAAAAGACAGTAAATAAAATGAGAAGACTAAGGCTTCATCCTGAACATGGCCAACATTTCAAACTCAGAGAAAAGCGTAGAAGCAGTTGACCCCACAGACCTCTGTTTTCATTTACATTACATTTCTTAGCGTATATTTATCTGTAATGTTTAGGCTAACTGTGTAGATACCTTATGTCATCTACTGGCCTTGTAGGTCCTCAAGGGCAGGACTCAGGCCGTGACCGTTTTGAATCTGCCATTGCACCTGTGCAGGGTCTGTAAAAAGTGGTTTGCTCCCAATAAATGTCACCCCGGATGGATTTTACGTTACCATGGAAACCTGAAGCACAATGGCATTTCTGGTTTGGAGTTTTCTAATGCAATTTTGCTTCTTCCATACAAATGGGTCCCAGTCAATCTACACAACCAGTCCACAGTTCTTTCTCTTACTTTCCAATTGCATCCTACTTCAGGTGATTCTAGTAAATGATATCTATTTAACAAAAGAATAGCGAGCTACTTTTTCCTATTCTATCTATTAGATGGCCCTTTTAAATGGTGATCATATGTTACATTTACTTATACATTGTTTAATGTGCTGCTTCTGTTGCTTAGACATTTGAAGTTTTAATATAATTTTATATGTTACATGAATTGGTTTTGGCTTTACCTTTAAAGTGAGTAGTCATTTTTTTTTTTTAATTTCATCTGAGGATATGTTTTTATTGATTTTAGAGAGAGAGAGAAAAAGGGAGTGGGGAGAGAGAAGGAGAAACATCAATGTGAGAGGAAAACGTCAATCCATTGCCTCATGTATGCACCCAACTGGGGATCCAACCCACAACCTGGGCATGTGACCAGGGATCGAACGGGTGGCCTTTTGGTGCGCAAGATGACACTCCAACCAACTGGTCCACGCCGGTCAGGGCCCATGCTGAGTCTTCAAAACAAATAAATAATATTCTGCTCAGAAAATAAAACTTAAAGATTAACAGAAAAGGATAAGAAACTGCTAAGAATTTATATTTATAAAGAATATAGGTCTTAGAGGTTTAGAAATTTATAGTTTAATAGTGGCATTTCATAGTTGGTCAATTTATTAGTTTTTTTATTCAGCAAATTCATTATGCTAAGAATTAAGAAGGTTCAAGGTTTTCCCAACACTAGTGATGCTCATCACGGTTATGTGAAACACACACACACACACACACACACACACACAGTTGAGTTGTAATTACTGGCATAATTTTAATTTAAAGATTGCATATATATTTCACCCCATTAGGCCATAGTCACAAGGTTATGCCTAATATTAGCAGTAAATTTCCTGCTGTGATACCTACTTTTAAGCAAGGCAGTTGAAACCTAAGTGCTCTCTTGCCTTTTACTGAGAAAACACTTCAGTTAGATGCCATCGGGATGTTTTTCTATCAGGACCCAAGGAGGTAGGTTCAGAAGTCGATGATAAATAAGGGAAAATAATGATACCCTGATTATATGCATTCATTTGTTTGCTTGTTTATGTAGAATCTCTGGGCATATGCATATTGAGTAATTTTTCATTTTTGCAGCATTCTGTGGAATACGACAAGGAAATGCTGTCTTTATCTCCTTAACCTACAGAGAAAAAGCTAAGTCTAAAGGGTACTTAGCTCACCTAAGATCTGGCTTTGTTAAACTTGCACTGGTTCAACTAAGTATAGCTTCATAAACATTGCTAAGCAACACTTCGTGCGGAAGACACGAAGTCTGACACAAATAGCAGTAACATATGGTTCTGCCTTAAAAAAAAAAGCTCATTATATTTTCTCATAGTAAACTGTAAGGCAAAAATGGTGGCATTTGCATATTATATATATATACTAGAGGCCCGCTGC
Source organism: Nyctalus aviator (assembly GCA_036971965.1). NCBI lineage: Eukaryota > Metazoa > Chordata > Mammalia > Chiroptera > Vespertilionidae > Nyctalus > Nyctalus aviator. The sequence continues at coordinate 2,001,104 of CM072925.1, read as the reverse complement.
ACGAAGATTCGTGCAAGAATAGGCCTTCCTTCCCCTGGCTGCGGCACCGCCTTGGCTCCGGCCCGAGCCACCTTTCTGCCTTCCCATGCTGCCCAGAGGCCCGGAGCAGCCGGGGCAGTGTGAAACGCCTGTGTTGTCACCATGGTGACGATGTAAGTGTCCCACCCCACCACCAGCCACTCAGCACCTGGATATGCAAATTAACCCCCATCTTTCTTGGGTTAATTTGCATACTCACTCCTGATTGACTGGTGGGCGTAGGTGTGGTCAACTTGCATCTTACTCTTTTATTAGTGTGTGTGTGTGTGTGTGTGTGTGTGTATGTATGTGTGTGTATGTATGCGTATAAGCCTACCGTATTTTCCGGCGTATAAGACGACCCCCTAATTTTACAGTTAAAACATAGGTTTAGGCCTATATTCGCTGTGTAAGACTACCCCTCACTTCAAAGACTTACTTTGCTGTCAAGATCTGCAGGTAATTTTTGAGCAATTTTGGTCTTTTCCCCCCGATTTTCGGTTGACTCCCCCCCCCTTTCAAAAGTCGTCTTATACGCCGGAAAATACTGGTAAGCAACTGCCCCATCAGTAGCTATGACACACACTGACCACCAGGGGGCAGATGCTCAAATCAGGAACTTCTGAGTTGTAGTGACTTGGCAACTGCAGTTCTTGGGTGACACACTCAGAACCAGAGATGGGGGAAGCCCAATTCCAGGATGCGTCGCCCGAGAATTGCCCTCTCACAATCCAGGATCTCTCAGAGGGGTGTTGGAGGGTTGGTTTTGGCCTGATCCCCACAGGCCAGGCCAAGGGACCCCACCAGTGCACGAATCCATGCACGGGGCCTCTAGTATATATATAATAAAGCTGTAATATGCAAATGGTCATTATGCCATGAAGCATAATGAACGACTGCACAACAACTGGATCATGGATCTGCAGGAGGGTGGGGCGGCGAGCTACAAGCGGGCAGTGGAGAGCTACAGGAGGGGTCAGGGCATCAGGCTATGAGCGGGGGCGAGGGGAGCTACAGGAGGGCCAGGCAGCAGGCGCAGAGCTACTGGAGGGTGGCAGTGAGCTACTGCACAGGGCTACGTGTGTGTGTGTGTGTGTGTGTGTGTGTGTACACTATCTTGAGAACAGAAAGAAGGCATAGGGAACAATTATTTTTAAATTGAACAATTTATGGTTAACTTCACTAAAAAGATAGATTAGGCTTTGAAGTACAGATTTAACTGTATAAATTAGAGAATGGAATAGCTCCTAGAAAAGTCAATGCTATGTATAAATGTAACAACATATGTACATGCTCTATATAAGGGAAACTATAAAACTCTGTTGAACAAAATCAAGAAGAGCCAAATAAATTAAGAGATATTCCATGTTCATGGATAGGAAGAATTAATACTGTCAAGATGTCAGTACTTCCCAAATTGACCTATAGGTGCAGTGGAATTTCAATAAAAATCCCAGCAAGTTGTTTTATGTATATCAATAGACTGATTCAGAGTTTGTATAGAGCCCAGCCAGGGTGGCTCAGTGGTTGAGCATTGACCTGTGAATTAGGAGGTAGCAGTTGATTCCCTGTCAGGGTACCTACTTAGATCCCCAGTAGGTGGCTTGCAGGAGGCAACCTATCAATTATTCTCTATCACCCTTGATGTTTCTATCTCTTTCTCCCTCTCCCTTCCTCTCTGAAATCAATAAAAACTTATATTTTTTTAAAATTGAAAATATACCCAAAATAGTAACATCATATTGAAGGAGAAGAACCAAGAGGATTGATGCTACTCACTGTCACTAATTCTAAAGCTGCGATATCAAGACATTGTGATATTGGTGAAAGGACAGACAAATAGGTCAGTGAAACAGAACAAGCTCACGAATGTAGTCAGCTGATCTCAGACAGAGAAGCAAAGGCGATGCAAAGAAACAAAGATGGTCTCTCCAGTGATGATGCTGTTTATCCACATGTAAAAAAAAAAAAAAAAAGAAAGAAAGAATCTAAACAGACTTACACACTTCACAAAAATTTGCTCAAAACTGACCATAGACCTATATGTTAAATGCAAAACTTAGAGAACTAGAAAATAACACAGGAGAAATCCTGGATGACTTTCAGTGTGGCAATGACTTTAGATGCAAGGCCAAAGGCACCAATATAAATAATTGATATGGTAGAATTAAGATTAAAAACTTACTCTCTGCAAAAGACAATGTCAAAGTCATTAGGAAACAAGCCACAGATTGGCAGAAATTATTTGCAAAGGGCACATGTGACAAAGGACTGCTGCCCAAAACATACAGTAAACTGTTAAAACTCAACAGGAAGAAAACAACCTGATGACAAAATGGGCCAGAGACCTGCACACACACCTCACCGAGAAGGCATACGAGCGGCACAGGAGTGCGTGACAAGCTGATCCACGCCTTCCGCCATCCTGGAATGTGTCTTCAAACGGTGAGACGCCACCACAGACCTCTGGGAGCGGCCAGGACCAGGCGCTGACAGCATTCTGTGGGCAGCCCCCCCCTCCTGGTGGGAATGCAATGCTGCAGCCACGCCTCTCCCTCGCCCACAGAGCGTGGCTCCTGTCTGAGGGTCCCCCCATCTTCTGACACTTGCCCGGATCAGGTGAGAACTCTCTCCACAGGCGCACCTGCCCGCCGATGCTCCCAGCAGCGTTCCTCAGGATTGTCAGACTTCAGAGCAACAAGATAGCGTTCAGTAGGCGGATGGGTGAACTGTGGCCTGTGAAGATGGAACACTCAGGTCTAGAAGGACACGTTGGAGTCTTCCCTTGCCGTGCTCAGGGAGAAAGGCCCGTCTGCGACAGCTCCATCCGGCCTGGTTCCAATTGCACCGCCTTCCGGAAGAGAGAAACCTGTGCAGACAGGAGAAGTATCAGCGGCTGCCGGGGGAAGAGGCGTGTAAATATCTAGTATGACGCTATCATGGCAGATGTGGGCGGTTATAAATGTGTCCGAACCATAGGATGTACGCCACCAAGCGTGAGGTGAGGCCGCCTGCAGAGCTTGAGTGGCTGTGATGTGTCCTGTCCGTTCGTCCTCGAAAGGACCGTCCCGCTGGCGAGGAGCTAATGCCGGAGGCTGGGCGTGCGTGCTGGGAGAAGTGAGAAATCTCCGCTTTCCCGTCACCTGCACTGTGAATCTGAAACCACTCTTAAAAAATTAAGTTTTAAAAGGAAAAAAAAAAGGGAGGTGAGTCTGGGTCAAGATATCTAGAGCTAGGAATGAAGTGACAGAGGCGGGTATTTGGAGAACGGGGAATATTTTGGTCGGACTGGGAGCCGGGCTGTGGGAACTGAGGGGGAGGACAGGGTGGGGGGTGGGGTGGGGGTGTATGGAAGGTCTTAGAAGGCAGCTCAGGGGCTTGGGTTTGGGTGCAGGGGATGAAGGGCCAGCCACACAGGTGTTTCCGGGGGGGTGTGGGGGTGACAGGACCCTCCGTGTTCTACGGAACATGGCCAAGCCTCGGAGCAATGAAGAAACAGCTGGTCTCTAGGGTGTTTGCAGACCGACGGGCAGTCCCATTCCTGGGAGCTGGTCCTGAGGAAACAGCGGGACCCTTTAGAAGAGCTTTGTGCACAAGGACGTTCGTGAACATGCTGAGGAGCTGGGGGAGCCGGCATGAAAACGGAGGCACATTCACTGCACGGATCATCAGGACGACACTGGAAATTCAGAAGCTGCAGACTCTCCCGTACTCCTAGAAAACTGTCGGGCTCTGAGCAGAGGAAAGGCAGAACAGAGAGGCGTGATGCGGCTTGATCACGACCAGCGGAGCGCCATCAGTGCAGGCAGGAGCCAGGGCGGTTTCTCTCCTTCCCGCTCCGGAGCTCAGCCCGCCCCCCTCCTCCCCCCCCCAATGTGCTCCTTATGCAACAGGGGAACCCAGGAACGTCTGGGACAGCCCCGCCGGGAGCGAACCAGTCCCGAACCCCATGGGGCCCCGTGAATGAGAGGTGGGGACAGGCTCCTCGGGCCCGGGGCGGGACCTTCTCCCAGGGACGCGGAGGGTAAGGAGGACCTGAGCGGAGAGGGCCCCACAGGCTGCTTCCACGCTGGCTGGCAGGTGACGCCCCCATCATGGCCACGGCCACGGCCGCAGGAGGGGAGGGGAGCAGCTTCATCCTGACAGTGTCTGCCGGGCGAGGGCCCCTCGGCACCAGCGGATGCGCCTGACGGCAGGGGGGTGAGAGAACTGGGACCGGCCCCACCGTGCGGCCCCAGAGCGGAGGGCAGCTTAGGCACTGTGCGCAGGCTGCCGAGCCGAACACGGAAGAGGCATTGAGCCTTCGATCCAAACGGACGAAAACCCCTTCTTCACCAGGATGCCCATCGTAGGGTGTTCCCTATGACCCAGAGGAAACAGACACAGAAAACCGGCCACAGAACCGTCCAGCGGACGATTGCAGGTAAAATAACACACATGACAGAAAATACTCAGGCTGGAGCTTAACAACAGCAGGTGCGGACAGCACACGCCCGGGGGGCTCCGGCCCGCAGGGAGCCGCGCGAGCGGGAGGGACTGGTCTGAGCGCGGAGCGGCCGCAGTGCCGTCCTCAGCGCGGGGTCCGGGCCCGTCACGGCGCCTGGTTCAGCTCTTCCCTCCAGGAGCGCGCTGCTCCAAAGCCCGAGGCCCCAGGCAGAGGCGTGCGGGCGGCGAGGTGCAGAGGTGGCTTGGGAGGCGTCCCGTGCCGGGGCGAGGACCGTCCGGTCCCCAGAAGCTCCCAGAGGGAGGACGCGTCCCCCTCGGTAACTGATTAGCGATAGATTTTATACAACAGACTGAACCGTTTTAATGATCCCGTCAGATGTTTATCCAAAGTCAATGAGAGCCTGAGGCCTTTGTCATTCGGGACGTTCAATAGACTGAGCAGGGTTTTTAAAATTGATTTGGCAAAGATTATAGCCTGACACCGGGGCACAGCAATTCATTTCCTCACTCTCTCCCGCAAACATGTCACGGTCACTCCGGTCTCCGGAAAACACGCTCTGCATACGGCGCGCCGAGGCCCGGCCCTGCGAGCTGTGCTCCTGGAACTGGTCACCGGCCGCGGCCACCGAGGCCGAGGGAGCGGCGATGGAGCCAGAACACAGTGTCCGGCCGCACCGTCCTCTTACAGTCACACCTGCAATCCTTTAGCGCCCGCTCGCGTGCGGGGAACAAAAATAACCAAACCACATCCCTGGCACCGAGCAACCTGGAGACTGCCAGCGACGGCAGGTCCCCCCGCTCCGCCCGGGGCCAGGGGGGCGGAGGCCGGCGTGTCCCTGCGCCCACGGCGCCTGCCCGCCGCCCTGAGGGACGGGACGTCCGGATGGGTCTCGAGAGCAAGGGTCTGGAAAGAGGAGAGCGCCGCAGACCCACCCAGTGGATGTCCCCGGAGTGTCCTTCCAAGCGCAGTGGCCGTCTGTCCTCCGGGCCCGGGCGTCCCGGTGGCCGCAGGCCAGCCCGGCCCGGACGGGTCTCTGCCGGCCCCCGTGGCGGGCGGCGTCTGCTCCCACGTGGGCCGTGTTTCCGTGAGGCGCCTGTTGGCATCTCTGCCCAGGCCTCCGAGTGTCCGTCTTTCTCGCCGCTGGGAGGAGTTCTGTGTCCCCGCTGCTGCTTCCTCTCCCGCGGGGAGAGCCTTTCTCTCCTCGGAGCCAGAGCTCCTGACCCCACGCCCAGCGGCCTGTGTCCTCGGCCACCGGCCCTCTCCGGCGGGGTCTGCTCCCAGTAAAACTGGCACCTGGCGCAGGTCTGGGAGGCTGTGGCGCAGGGTAGAGGAGTGGACCCATGTTGGGCACACAGTAGGCACACACAGCGCTTTGACGGGGCTGCTGTGAGCACATGCACTGCTGTGATCGCCCATGAAGGGGACTGTTTCCCACCCGCCTTCCCCCAGGCCGCTCTGTCTGCGCCCCGCTCCCAGCAGGAGTCTGTTCCAGCCCCCTCCCCTCGGGGGTGGGGGGTGCGAGGCCTGGCCCCGGCCTCGGGCTGCGGTGGCTCAGAGCCCCGTTCCGTTCCCGGGGGTCGCCTCCGGGAGCGCCGCCGTCCGCCGGCACATGACCTGCGGTTGCCGGGTCCCGCCTCTGGTCCTCGCCTTCGCAGGGTGGCCATGAACGGAGCGTGGGTGGACTTTCTGCAGCATGTCTGGGTGGTGGTTGCTTTAAGGTTAAGATGGAGTGGTTTCTAAATAGCCTGCCGTGTTGATGGCTGTGGCCGTCTCTGTTCCCGTTTCCGTTCAGGGTGGCGTTTCCCTCCTGCTTTGCAGGGACTCCGTCTTCCTCGGCAGCCGGAGGCTGGCCCCTCGCGTGGCGGGGAGGGTCCCTGCGCGGCAGAGGTCAGCGTGGACGGGCGGCCCCCGGGGCTGCCCTCGGGCAGCGTGAGGAGGCCTCCCTCGCCCCACGCTGCAGAGAAACGGCGTACGTGACGTAGGTGTTCCCCCTCCATCCTGTGACCCCGCTGTCGTTGAAACAGGCTGGCCTGCTTGGTCAGGCAGGGAAGCTGGCATTGCCCCTAAAATGTTCAGCTAGCCCGGCCGGTGGTTCAGTGGTCCAGCGTTGCCCTCAGGGTTGCTCTCCCTGGCTTTACGGAGAGGATGGGGGGTGATTCACAGGCCACCACCGCGCACCCCGATCCCTGGTCCCATCTGTGGACACGGAGCCCGGCTCCCCACGGCCGCCCAGGGACTGCGAGGCGGGGCTCTCCGAGTGAGCGAGCTTCCAGAGGGCAGTGAAGCCACGGCCTGGTACCTCCCCTGGACGGCTGGGTTATGGAGTAGTGGTCTGGGTCACGCATAGAGATCTAGTCCCCTGTCACAGCTCTGTGCTCCCGGTTTGTGGCCTGGGCCCCGCCATGAAGATCTGGCACCCGGATGTAGGTCTGAGCCCCGGATGTAGGTCTGGGTGCTAGAGCAAGGTGTGGCCACTAGGGGGCTCTACGGGCCCAGGTGGGAGGTTCGGGGCAAGGGCAAGCCTGGGGATGATGAAAGGGCGGTGAGGACTAGCCTGGATGTTTGGACTCCAATTAAGGCGTAGGCACTGGCTTCCAGTATGGTTCCCCGGAATGGCCTGGTCCTCGCCATAATGGTCTGCGACCCGGAGGCAGGTCTGGGCCCCCAGTGGAGGTCTGGGTCCTGGGAGGGCCTTTGGGGCGAGGGAGGGACGTCTGGGCCCCTGGGGCGGTCTGGGACCTCACTGGGCCTCCGGGTTATGGAAATGGTGTCTGGTTACAAATCGGCAAGTACACCCCTGATACAGGACTGGATTCTGTGTTTGAGGCCTGGGCCCTGGGATACTGTCCTCGGCCCCGCCATGAAGGTCTGGAACCTGGATGTAGGTCTGGGTGCTGCGAAAAGGTGTGGTCACTAGGGGGCGCTATGGCCCAGGAGGGAGGCCTGGGGCAAAGACAGGACCTTGGGATGATGAAATGGTGGTCAGGACTAGCCTGAATATTTAGACTCCAATTAAGGAATGTGGCGTATAAGACAACCCCCTAATTTTACAGTTAAAACATAGGTTTAGGCCTATATTCGCTGTATAAGACTACCTCCCACTTCAAAGAAAAAGCTTACTTTGCCGTCAAGATCTGCAGGTAATTTCTGTGCAATTTTGGTCTTTTGCCCCCGATTTTCGGTTGACTTTTTTTCGTTTCAAAGGTTGTCTTATACGCCGGAAAACACGGTAGGCACATTGTACAGGTCTGGGTTCCTGGAATGGCCTGGGCCTGGCCATAAAGGTCTGGGACCCGGATGGAGGTCTGAGCCCCAGACGGAGGTCTGGGTCCTGGGAGGGCAGTTCTGGCAGGGAGGGGCATCTGGGCCCCATCACTGGCAGCCTCCTGCCCGGCTGGTGTCTCACTGCGGGATCGAGGCCTTGTCTCCTGGCAGCGGAGCGAGTGAGCAGGTCCCTTTGTTTCTCAGCCGCGCCCTCTGCGGTGGGCAGTTGTCCGGCGGTGCTCAGTACACGCCCCTGGCCTACAGGAACCCCTCCATGCGGTTTGAGAGTGAAACGCGGTGAGGACTCCCAGCCGGCAGAATGTGCTTCCTCTTGAATGTCAAGGTCGAGGCCGTTTTACTTGAACGGGTTTCTCGGAGGCTCGGGCTGCTGGGGCCTCCCAGGGCAGTGCTGGGGGAAGGGGGGGCGGGGGGGAGGGCGCAGTGGCCGGGGGAGGGACGTGCCCAAATGGGGTCCCCCCATCACAGGGCCCGCGTGCAGAGTTCAGTTTGTCCTGCAAGTGCCGGATTAGACAACAGCAGAAGAGAAAGAGGTCTGTTCCTTTTAAAATCAGTTTGATGAGGAAGAACAGGTGAACCTGTATCTCACGGAGAGCCTGCCCAAGAATCCAGAGATTTTAACGGAAAGGGAGAAGGCCCGGTGTTCAGCCTGCAGGTGCCCGCCCCTCAGCGACAGTCAAGCCCGTCTTCCCCCTCCCTGCTCGCTTCCCACAAAAACGATGCAGAATCCTTAAAACTGCAGTTTTTAAAAATATTTTTTTTTTATTGATTTTTTTACAGAGAGGAAGAGAGAGGGACAGAGAGAGAGAATCATGGATCAGCTGCCTCTTGCACACTCCCCACTGGGGATGTGCCCGCAACCAAGGTACATGCACTCTATCCACTGAGCCAAACCAGTTTCAGCAAAGGTACAGTTTTTAATTTCACCATTCTCGCCTAGTTCACAATTAGCAGAGCTTTTACATCTAGTCACAGACACTGTTGAATACTTTCTCACAAATCATTCTGGTGCAATGATTACTTTGCTCGCATAGAGCAGTTTTGTAAAATGATTAATGACATTTGTAATGCCATCGAGCAAGAAAATGCACACTGGACAGGTGCAGGCTGGAGCAGACAAGAAATACTTCCCCAAAGACTGTCTGGAGCACCCCAGCCGCCCACAGTCCTGTGTGGTGGCCACGGTCCCCAAGGTCACCCCACGCTCCAGTCTAGTGCAGCACCATCCCTGTGAGCGCCTGCGGGTGGGGCCTGTGCCCACCGGGTACCATAAACATCTAGTGTGTGGCACGTGGAGCCCGGGAGAGAGGCAGGGCACAGAGGGACGGGGTGCGAGACGTCACCGCAGCTTTAGGGCTGCCCCGAAGCTCCCCCAGGAGGAGCCTCCTGCAGGCTGTCCTCCGGGGCTGCACACCAGCCAGTGCCCTGGGGAGGGGAGATTGTTGCTCACCCAGACTGCGGCAGGGAGCGCTCAGACCACAGGGAGCTGGTGGGACAGACGCTACATCCTTTCCAGGCCGAGGGGGTGGGAAGGGAAGTGAGCAGACTAGGGGGGGAGGTTGGTTTTCCCTGGGGCTAGGAGGTCTTCCTGTCTCACTCACCCCCACGGCGGCATCCCCCCTCCCTGGGGCCTGCAGAGCTTTCTCCTCGGTGTGCCTGCCCGCTCCTGCCTCTGCCTCCCTCGTGTGACATCCAATTCCTACACCAGCGCGCACTCATTACACTGAAAATTGAACTGGATTTAATGACGCAGGCAAATTGGAAAGTATTGGCTAGTCTGGAGACATTCTCCCTTAAAAACCGCCGTTCCAGCCTCTCACCTGGCAGTTGTCAACACAAACCAGACAAACTGTGAATCCTACAGTATCAAGAATTTACTCATTTCGCCAAAACCAGTTTGGCTCAGTGATAGAGCATCGGTCTGCGGACTGAAAGGTTCCAGGTTTGATTCTGGTCAGGGGCATGTACCTTGGTTGCGGGCACATCCCTGGTGGGGGGTGTGTAGGAGGCAGCTGGTCGATGTTTCTCTCTCATCGACGTTTCTAGCTCTCTATCTCTCTCCCTTCCTCTCTGTAAAAAATCAATAAAATATATTTTTTAAAAATTGACTCATTTCATCATCTTTCTCAATCATGTCATCATCTTCTGGAACATCATCATCATAATCCAATTCCTGAATTTCCTGGTGAATTTCTTGTGACTCCATTTCTTTCAGAATCAGTGGACCAAATCTCTCATGGTTAACCTAGTGGGGGGGGCGTTTATTTTCAGGGGGATGCCTTATATTTCACTCAGAAGGAAACCTGTAAGTAGGTCTTATTTTCGGAGGATGTCTTATTTTCAGGGAAACACGGTAGTCGACCAGTTGTTGGCTGGGCTTTTATTATATAGGATTTTAACCCATTCTATGTATTGTCTCTTCTCCCCCCCTTTTTTTTCCCCTGGAGGCAGGTGGGATGTTTAACCTTCTGATGGACAGATAGAACTTTGTTCAATCCCTCTACTATATTCGATTCTTCTGGAAGTTAATTTCATTTCTGTTCTTTTGACAAGAGTCTTTGCACTTTAATATGCTTAATTACTTCATTAAGTCTAAAGTGAATCAGTAACTCTGTCTTCAGCCTCGTCAATGAAAGGACCTTACTTTGAGTCAAGTCACTGTCCTCTCAAATTCTCTCCTTTTCCTTTAAAATATTACAACTTCCCTTTGTAAACCACCATAATTGATGAATTTTGTATTTTTAAAAAATTTTTATAGTCAATGCTATTTGGTCTCATCAATTTGTTCAACAATTTGTTAGCTATTACTTCTTGCATGTCATTTCTTTGTCCCATGTTCATCTTATTTTTAATAAGTTCTATCCTTTGATAAGGACAATGATCCATGGGTTAAAACAATGAAAAACCAAGCCCCTCAGTCTTGGTGAAATACTTCTAACTTATCTTATTTGCAGGAGGTGGTGTGATTGGCCATTTCATTGTAGGATCAGCTGTTACCTTTCTTTCAGCATGCTGCGGGATTGTTCACCTGTCTTCTGTCCTCTATTCTGTTAATGAGAAATACAATTTCAGTCTAAATTTGATCTTTTAATGTGTGATCTGTCTTTTGTTTCTGGATGCTTTGAAATCCTTTCCTTGACTTTGGAGTGTTATTGTTTGTGTTTGTTTGTTTGTTTGTTTTTCCTGAAACGATCAGCATCTTCAATCTGAAAATCCACACCTTTCTTTAATTCTGAAACGTTCTCAAACATTCTTCTTCAAACACCACCCACTCTCTGTGCCCTCCCACTCCCACAGGCCATGTCTGGGAGCGGCTTCGGTGGGGGTCCTCTGCCACCTTTCCCGTTACCATCTCCCCGTCACATCTCTGTGCCCCTCTGCCACCTTTCCCGTCACTTTATCTCCATGCCCTGCCTCTGCGTTGGCTCCAGGCCCTTCAGATCTATAACTCGGGCCCTAACTCTGCTTTCATCTGCCAATCCAGTCAGCCTAGCTACTGGGTTTTTAGGTTAATGATACAATGATTTTGTGGAAGTTTTATTTGGTTCTTTTTACAGTAAAATAGTCTTCTATGTTTTTTAACGTTTTAAACGTGTTTCTCTTCGGATTTTATTCTGCTATCTCTAGTTGCTGGTTTTAGAACTCATTTCCACACTCTGGTCTACTGAGTCTTCCTTATGACGACTCCGTTACCATGGTGATTGGTAAACGTTAGCAGTACACCCATGTTTGAAATATGTTCTGTGCCATCTGCGATCAGTGCTCGATGCCTGTGCCATGTGTAAGCCCTTCTGCAATAAATCCACAGCTGCCTCCGCGGTCGAAGAGCAGCGAGTTAACGCTTTGTTCTGTGAGTGGAATAATACTAAGTCCAAGTGGGGCCTCGTATATTAATAGAGAAGGACACTTTTTCCCATTGTGACTCTTAGAAGACCCTCGGAATTACCCACAAAAACGGTTGTTCTCAGTGATGTCTCACTTGCTGGTTGAAGCGCAGACATGGAGAGTGTAAGAAGCTCCTGATGGGGGTTAAATGAAGCCCATTCATCTCACTGACTCTCTGACCTTTCAGTCAGACCCATTACCTCCCACATTTGTTTTGGGGATGAAATGCTATATTTAATGGCCTCATCCAAGGGAGAGTTTTATTGCTTTTGACCAAAGGTTATTGTAAGATTTATAGATGAACTTCTCGGTACTATGTGACCTTTAAAAAGTTACAAAACTGTCAGGACACATGCCTGGGTGGCGGACGTGGTCCCCAGTGTGGGGTTTGCGGGAGGCAGCCAATCAATGATTCTCTCTCATCATTGATGTTCTATCTCTCTCCCACTCTCCCTTCCTCCTCTCTGAAATCAATAAACATGTATATTTTTTAAAAGTTATAAAACCCGTGTTTTTTTTTAAAGAGAAACTGTGAGTGAGAGCACCTGAGGCCGGTGTAGCTAACGCGCAGGAGTCACCGGTGATGCTCCCGCCGTTTAGCTGAAGGCCACGGCGGACCTCGCTCTCCGCCCCCTGCACGCGCTCGCCTCGAATCCCGGATTTTCTTGTGTGAACTTTAAAGAAAGATTTCCCAAATTTGTGGTTTCAAAACTATTTTTATGGTACTAGTAAAGACTGTTGAGTATAAATTTGTTTTTAAAATTAGTTATCCTAACAGCAAATAATTTACAAAAATTAGTTCTCCTAACAGCAAATAATTTACAAAAATAATTTAAAGGTTTATTGCTAAATAAACAAGTAAAATGGCCTTTAGTGAGTTTAAGTGAGCAAAGCCAGCCATTTTGAAGAACGCTAAGGGATGTTGTCGCTAGTGGGTCTTCTAACTAATATCTCCTTTAGAGTTTGCTTTTCCTCTTGAAGTACTTTCACTCTAGATTCTCTTCTAAAAGAAGATGTCAGCCCTGGCTGGGTGGCTCAGTTGGTTGGGTGTTGGCCGGTCACCAAAAAGCTTGCGGTTCAATTCCCAGCCAGGGCACAGACCTAAGCTGCAGGTTGGAACTCATGTTGGGGTCCGTGTGGGAGGCAGCTTCTCCCATCAATGTTTCTCTCTCTCCCTCTCCCCTTTCCTCTCTAGTGAGGGTTAAATAAAACAACAAAAATAAAAAGATTTATATTGTTAGAATTAATATATTGTTTATGGGCATGTATTTATAAGTTTGCTTTCCATACTACCATAAAAAACAGAAACTTTTCCTCCTGAAGTTTTTAAAGTAAACAATAAAAATTAAGTCCTCAGCCCTCGCTGGTCTGGATCAGTGGACAGAGCATTGGCCTGCAGACTGAGGGGTCCCAGGTTTGATTCTGGTCAAGGATATAAGCCTGAGTTGCGGGCTCTATCCCCAGTGGGGGGCGTGCAGGAGGCAGCCTATCAATGATCCTCTCTCATCACTGATGTTTCTATCTCTCTCTCTCTCTTCCTCTCTGAAGTCAGTAAAAATATATTTTTTCAAAAAATTGGAGCCCTCAGTGATTTCCAGTGAGAGGAGGGTCAAAGGGAGCACCACAGAGCCCATTCCGATCCTCTAGTAAATATTCACACAATTCCAGAAAGGGACACATCACTGTGATCCTGATGGAGGAAAAAATAGTGTCATCTTTGTAGCACGCATAAATGTATGGAATCCATAAGTTTAAGGACACGCACACACCCCTTCGTGCCCCAGGGTCAGTGTGAGCCCAGGCCCTTGGCCTGCTCTGTGGTCCCAGCCGCCGCTGGAGAGGGCCACATGCCCCCAGGGCTCCTGCTGAGCGTGCCCCTCGGAGCTCCCAGCGCGGACTCAGAAGGTCGGGATTAAAACCCAGCACGCGCCTCCTGAGCCGTCACCTGTCAGTACCAGACGCCTCCCAGCAGTGACAGGCCCCGAACAGAACTGCGCGCTGCAATGAATGAACGGCCAGGGCTGCACAGAACCACCCGAGGGCAGCAGGCTGGGGGCTGAACTGGAATCTAGTTTAAAGCAGCGCCAGCCACTCAGGGTCCGCAGGGCAAGGGGGCAGTGTGCCCAAAGCTGCAGGAGAAGCCAGCGAGGCCAGGCGGGCCTGGGGACAGGCGCAGTGTCTCCAGAGCAGGAGGACGCGCGGAGCAGAGGGACAGGCACGCCCCGCGGGGACTGCAGTCAGAGCCACAGCGGTCAGAGCCAGCAGCGTGGGGAGGGAAGCCGGGAGGCACCCGTCGGAGCAGGGAGCTCGGTCAGGGCGGTGGCGGTGACCAGGTAAAGCAAGCCAGGCTGAGACGGAGCCGATGGTGAGCAAAGTGTGGGCTGCAGGTGCAACGAGGACTTGCTTGGAGTTGCTGATGGATGAAACCCAGGATTTGAAGCAAGGCAATCATGGCTGACCCTGGTTTGGGGGGCAGGGGTGGGGACGGCAGGAGGCTGATGAGAACAGCAAAGGAACTGCAGCCTGAGGCGACGTGAAGGTCACTGGCGACGTGAAGGTCACTGGCGATGTGAAGGTCATTGGCGACGTGAAGGTCACTGGTGACGTGAAGGTCATTGGCGATGTGAAGGTCACTGGCGATGTGAAGGTCACTGGCGATGTGAAGGTCATTGGCGACGTGAAGGTCACTGGCGATGTGAAGGTCACTGGCGATGTGAAGGTCATTGGCGACGTGAAGGTCACTGGTGACGTGAAGGTCACTGGCGACGTGAAGGTCACTGGCGATGTGAAGGTCACTGGCGATGTGAAGGTCACTGGCGACGTGAAGGTCACTGGCGATGTGAAGGTCACTGGCGACGTGAAGGTCACTGGCGATGTGGGCAAAGGGCCTGCAGCGAAAGGAAGGGGCCGGTGGAGAGAGCGCGGGCGTGAGGGCCCACCGACACCTGCTGTGGGAGCTGGTGAGAGGGAGCAGGAGGTGATGGAATTCGTCAGAAAATGAAAAATGCATCAGCTCCCTTTGCAAATGGGTTCCCCAGCCCCGGGCCAAATTCATCAACTGAAACAATTTTCTAGCAATGGGAATGGGACCCCAGCCCACGGGCAGGGAGAAGACGGAGTTCCGCATAAGAATGCCAGCCTGTCACTGTCAGAACATCGTCTACCGGGTTTAAAGAAGTCTGTGGCCTCAGAATGCAGCGGCAAGTCTTTACTCCCAGGTCAGAGCCGCAGAGATGCGGGGAGCACCGACAGCCACGGCACTGAGGCGCGGGCCGGACGGGGCGGCTCAAAGACAAGAGTGGGCCGGAGAGGTCGCTGGGGGCAGGGAGCTGAGCATTAAGGACGGGGTCATTTTGGCCTTCTCTCTCACACGCAGTCTTTTATTCAATTCACTGTCTCTCAATTATTCCCTCTTCTCTCTCCCTTCATCCTTTCTCAGATCGCTTTTATTTTTTTCAAAACCCTTGAGAATAAGAATCCTGTGCGCACCCAATATTTGTTTTCTGAAGGCGTCTTTTAAAATGGGAGGAAAACACAACCATTGCTCTAAGCTGAGTAGAAGAGCCGCTCTTTCAACACAACGAGGGGGAAGAAAATAAAATGAGATGAAGGACAAGCAAGTTATGGCAATATTTATATTACATCTGATGGGGACAAACTGCATTGATGATGACAAAGATGAAGAATGGAGACACAGGGAACAGTTCGCCAGAAGCTTATAACAATACTGAACCTCCATGTGCCTAACAATATTGCCTGAGAGACAGCCCCAGGTGCGAAGACAGCCCCAGGACGGACCAGCTGCAGGCCCCTGTGGGCTCAGCTTCCTCAGGTTGGAAATCGGGACAGTGTAATGCCTACCTCTTACTCCGCATGAGGATTAAATAAATGCATACACACAGGCGTCTGCAGCAGCGTCTGGCTGACAGACATTGGCTTTTTTGTTGTTGCCTCAAATCACACAAGGAAAAAGAGATTAACAGAATTCCAAGGAAAACTTGACATGTCAACAATCTAACTAGGAGACTTTTAACTTGCTTCTCAAGGCAAGATAAATATGTTTTTAAAGTGTTTGAGAAAGCTGTGAGATAGTTGCAATAAAATATTCAAACAGGCTGCCTTATCTTTGAAATAATTCCAAAAAGTGTAAATAAAACATTCAAAACTCAAAATAGACAGTAAAGATTAAATGAAAAACAACAACCAGAGATGAAAAAATCAGATGACAGATGTGAAACTAGTTATAGACATAAATGTGTGTGACAATGCATTTAAAAAGCCTTAGAACACATCTATAATAATAAAAGTATAATATGCTAATTAGACTAGACAGCCAAATGACCTTCTGGATGTCCTTCTGGACGAAGTCATGGCGGGAGAGGCCAAGGCAGAGGCAGTTAAAGGTGATCAGGCAAGCAGGAGAGCAGTTAGGGGCAATCAGGCAGGCAGGCAGGTGGTTAGAAGCCAGCAGTCCTGGATTGTGAGAAGGTGCAGACCAAGCTGAGAGACTCCCCACTACCCTTACCCCCACCACCCCATACACAAATTTTGTGCACTGGGCCTCTATTTAAATTATAAAGTCAATGATTTGTTATTTATGAAAGACATAAAATGCCAACATAAGCAAAAAGAAAGAGAATTAGTAAAACACGCAAAAAACACAAATAGCAGTATAGTACCCGGGACACTTTTATTATGAAGGTGAAATTAAAGATAACCTTGTTATATATATTGGGAGCTGAATGAAGTAGCAATGCATTTTTTTATTGTACAAAATAATGTTCTATAATATTTTCAAATATCCTTGAGAAAACAGGTATTGGGCATATATTCCATATATTTTTACTCCGAATAAAGCAAATGTCATGAGTATACAGGAATGTAGAATAAAATTGAAGTCTGTACATACTCCACACGGGGTTCATTTTCCACGCCCCACTGCCCGGGGCCAGGGGAACCTCGGGAATGGACTGCTTGCTTCCTCGGTGGGCGGGGCTGGTCAAGGTCATGAGCTGGCTGGAGACAGTCCTCCCGCTTGGGGACTGGAGGCCATCTGATTGGCTGAGACTCACAGTGGACACTCAGGAGCAGCGTGGAGTGGCGGCCGGTTACTCAAACCCAGCAGCAGGCAGACACGTAGCCGGAGACTCCAGAACCTTCCAGCTGAGAGGGAGCTGGGGGAGTGACCACCTGCTAATGTAAAGGGGCCCTCTCCATGGTGCTGACGGGCTCCTCGCTAACTATAAGGCGATCATTGGACGCTGGGACATTCCCAAGGACCTGGAATGAGGAACCCACTTCCTAGGGATGCGGCACCTTTTGCTCTGGGAGTGGGATGGATTCGCGTCTGAGTGTGCGGGCTTCTTCCCTCCGTGACGTCAGCCTCACTCCTGTCGCCTGGCAGGCGGTCAGTCAGGTCCTGGGTAGATACTCTAGGGAGGATGCGGATAGAACAGAGCTCCTACATGTGAACAAATCCCAACACACCCTCGCTCTTCTCAGCTCCGGGGCTGTAGCTGCCCGTTTCCTGTCGGGCAGGCCAGGAGGCCAGGGGGACAAAAAATAGGTAAGGGGTGGTCTGTTCTAGAAGCTGAGGAGGAATTGCTGGTATTCTGACTTGAGGTGCCTGTGGCCTGTTCCAGGTCTCTCATTTCTTCTTGATGACATCAGCATCCTGTCACTGAGGCTCCGGGGACAGCCGTGGGGTCACGCTTCACCCCACTCTTGTGGTCACAAGAATATGTCATGTGCACCACCTCACTCTCGTGGTCACAAGATTATGTCATGTGCACCCTCACCTGTAGGTTCTTGTTAGAATCCGGATGCTCATCTCTTTTCTACTTTCTTCTCTTTTCTGATTTATTTTTACACCTATATTTTCAGCATACATTCTATGGGATTCTTACATCCTTTTCAACATTGCATTTGTGCAAAATGATAAAGAAAGAAAAACTAACCAAACCAACAAACACACCTGAAACAAGCACTAACATGCGTCCAGGCTGGATTGTTTATGACTCTGACCTGTCACGATGGACAGGCCTGTATGCTAACCCACCGCGCCTGGAGGGCCCGGTCCCCGGAGGCCGCAGAGCTGGCCGGCGCGCCCTGAGCCGGGACCGCGGCTGCTGGCCCTGCCCGCGCGGTGCTCAGGCGCCTGCCCTCTGTCCCCGCAGGTGGAGATCGAGAAGCTGGACTACCACCACTACCTGCCCCTGTTCTTCGACGGGCTCTGCGAGATGACCTTTCCCTACGAGTTCTTCGCGCGGCAGGGCATCCACGACATGCTGGAGCACGGCGGGAACAAGATCCTGCCCGTCATCCCGCAGCTCATCATCCCCATCAAAAGTAAGTGGGCGGCCAAGGACCCCTCGCCAATGATGCCATGAGACCACGGACAGGATGCTCCTGGTTTGGGGGGTGGGGGGGTCATTAAATTGGCACTGGGGCCACACACCAACAGTCTCCCAGCGGATCCACCCATACTGGGAGAATAATGACTCACCGCAGGAAACAAGGCTGAGCTTGGGAGTGTTTGCAGCCACACGGGTCAGGATGTGCTTCTCTTTCTCCCCTACACACCCCCCTCCCTCCATCGCCCTCCATTGCCACGAATCGGTAACCAGCTGTCACACTGCTGTGGCCGCGTTCCCCTGTTCACTGTCCTCACACATCTCCTCAGACACCTCAACTTCTCTCAGCGTTGGGAACTGCCTCTCATCCTGTGACTTAATTTGAACATGTGCACTTTGTTTCCAAGTATTTCAGCAGTTACTAACGTGGTGAGGATGTCTCTGCCAGGCCCGTCTGGCCAGTTAACCACCACGAGGCTCCACGTCTCCATTTATAAAATTGGGACTATGGCGTGTCCATCCTGCGCTGTTTCGGTGGTTAATGAGCTCGTTTTCAGGCTCTCAGTAGACGGAGCACGTGGTGTGTGATAAACGTTATCACGGTCACTGCCGTTATACCCTGTATCCTCATCACCATCGCCACCTCTATCCCATCTTGACTATGGCAGCAGCTGGTAGTCACACCGGCTGAGACCGCACCCTGGGAGTCTCCATGCTTCCTGGTGCGGGCTGAGCCCCAGCCTGGGAAAAAGCACTGCCGCCGGGGCCCCGGCTTCTCAGAAGGTGCCCGCACACCCAGCTCCTCACAGCGACTCCCTTCTTAAGGACGAGCTCTGTGAGCTCAGGATTCAGCAGGCATCTAGTCCACTTGCTCAAAGGCTGCGAGAGTGTGCAGATCTGCACGTGTCTCCTGCCTCGGTCTGAGCCCGGCCCCGGCGCCCCCGGGGCTTGGTGGGAAGGATGCTGGGAGGAAGAGGAGTCCGGCCACTCTGAGCACAGGCCATGGGCTCAGCAAACCAGAGCCCAGCTTGCCATTCACCAACACCGATTCTTTCCTCTCTTGGAGTGAGAAAGCAGCTACCCACACATGACACAAGCATTAACACCCCATAACCCGTAGGCCGTTAGCACAGTGCCCATTCCGATGGCTATAACACCACTTGTTTTACCTTTTTGGTTTTCCCTCACGGTCATGTCGCTACAGACTTCCTAACTCTGGGTCCTAGAGTGGATAGACTTGTGTGCTGTCCCTCTCATCCACATGACAGTAAAGATGGAGGTGGGCCGTGGGCCGGGTCAGGGGCAGGTGGAAGCAGACCGTGGCGCCTGCGCGTGGATCCGATGGGTCACACAGTCCCAGAAGGAAACGTCGAGCTTTCCGCCCTTCCGCAGCCCGCCTGCCAGAGACGGCGTGCTGACGCAGCTGTTTGTGAGCTCCCCTCTGAGTAAACGTGTAGACGTGGGAGCTGAGCGGGCTGGCTCATGGGCTCCGGCAATCCCCCTGTGTTCTGGGAGCTCTCCATCACCCGCTTGGCCTGTCCCAGAACTGACGCACAGCGGCTCCAGCTCGGGGTGTGCAGCGCCTCCAGCCCTCTCTCGGGGAGAAAAGGACTCTCCTTCCAGGAACTGGTACATTTGCCATTTTTCCATTTTGTAGCAGAGCTCGGTGTTTTTGCCTGGTGAGAGCCGGTGGATATTAACCTGCATAGCTGATCCTCCTGGGGTAGGCTGCGGCGGGTGTAGGCACCCTCTTCCCGCGGAGGGATGTGGAGCAGTGTCAGGAGCAGTGTCCTTGGTTGTCCTCTGAGATGGCGCCAAGGCTGGCTGCCTCCTGCAATGGTTACTCCGTCACGCCCTCTGACATCCTTCCAGCTGAACTGAGCCAGCGGCCGGGGTGGGCAGGGTATCGCTAAGCTTCCTTGTGGTTCCTGTCACCGTGTTCAGTGTGCACGTGGAGCCACCGGACCCCCCGTGGCCAACAGAGGTGGGGGAGGGGCGGGTGGTGGCGCTGTTCTTTGGGGTCCTCTGTGTGCGTTCCCACTCATCCGTGTTGGGTCCGGATTGTTGAGACCCTTTAGATAACAGAGTGCTTTCATCCTTAATACTAAGTCAGTCATGAAAAGAAGGGCCACACACTCTTATGAAATCCTGCATTGTGTTCTGTGGTCCTGAAGTCAGAACATGTTCTTGTCAGTGAGGAAGAAAGGGAGGGAGGGAAAGGGATGCTCTTTGATGTGACCCTGCTGGGGAATGAATTAAAGAAAACATCGTAACCGCTGTCAGCAGCTCCCTCCGCGTCTGTACGCGCTGAGCTCAATCTGTGATGTTTTAATTGTCCCCAGATTGGCTGTGCACAGCGGGTGAGTTCTGTCTTGAAAGGAGAAACATTCCTATGGTTTCAAAACCTAAATTTGGTCTGAAAACATATTTTGATTTATTTTATTTTGTAATTTGATAAATTATAGTTAGTGCCTCTAAAGTAGCAAAATGTAATCTAACTAATATGATGTTGGGCATGTAATCTCAAATATGAATTAAATATTTGAACTTGAGAAAAAGTCATATTTAATATACTTTAAGACATCTATCATAGGCAATTCATAGAGATAGGAAGTGGGTTAGAAGTTACTAGGCTGTGGGGGGCAGGGGAGAAGGAAATGGAGAGTGTTTGCTTAATGGATATAGAATTTCTGTTTTGGATGATGGAAAAGCTTATGCAATAAAATAAAAATAAGTTATTTGAGAAGAATAAATAAGAATGATTGGAAAACAAAAATGCCCACCCTCAGCATGACATTATGTTTTCTTTTAGAAAATGTAACCCCTGTCCATGTGACCAAAAAGAAATATTAGAAAGCAAAGATCAATTTAGCAATTTTTTTATATTACTTACGAGGGGCCTGGTGCACAAAATTCATGAACTCGGGGGTGGGGATCCCTCAGCCCATCCTGCACCCTCTTGTAGTCCGGGAGCCCTCAAGGAGATGCCTGATTGACAGCGAGGAGTGGGCCTAAGCTGGCAGTTGGACATCCTTAATGTTGCTAAGGAGGTGGGAGAGCCACCACCCTTGTGCTCGCTAGCTGTGAGCCTGGCTCTGGCTGAACGGTGCTCTCCCTGTGGGAGTGCACTAACCACCAGAGGGCTTCTCCTGCTTTGAGCGTCTGTCCCTGGTGGTCAGTGCATGCCATAGTGACTGGTCATTCCACAGTTCGGTTGTTTTGCATATTAGCCTTTTATTATATAGGATAGAAGCCAACTGAACTTGCTCAAACACAAATAGAACCAGTGAGGGAATTAAGTAAGTTCACAGTTACAAATATACAAAAATCATTTGATTTTATGTATTTATTGTCAATACTTTGAGACTTTGTTGGTCTAAAGTGATCTTATACAAATAATAACAAAATCAAAAATTCCTTTGAGTAGATCTCACAAAACTATGCAAAATCTATATGAAAAACACTACAAAGCCTTCTAAGGAACCTAATTAAAAATAAGAAAAATTGAAGCAATATTTACTTCTAATGGAAATATTCAGTCAGAAGTAAAGAGAATCATTTCCCCTGAAACCATTCTCTAAATTTACTAGAAATTTTAACAAAACGCCAAGCATATTTTTAACCTGACCAAATTATTTTAAAGTTTATCTCAAAACATAGATGGTTATTAATAATCAAGAAAATATTGAGAAAGAATAAGGAAGACATTTGAATTCTGCTACATTAAACACACATGAAGTCAGCATTATGAAGAACACTTCTAGGGAAATCTGCAAAGTATATTCACAATGTTGTAATAAGCAGTGCAAAACTGTTTTTCAGTGGAATGAAACCCTATGTCTATATATGCTTATGGAAAAGATAGTCTTTCCTGTTAGCATCTGACTATAGAAATGTCCAGTATTTTCTGTTTAAACTGTACCCTGTAAAATGAGATGATAGTGAAAGTGTGCTTTATCACCTACTTCTTTACTCACCTGCATCTTATAAACATTTTCCTATTATTAAAATACTAGAGGCCCGATGCACGAAATTCATGCACGGGGCAGGGGGGGGAGTGCCTCAGCCCAGCCTGCACTCTCTCCAACCTGAGATCCCTCGAGGAATGTCCAACTGCCCATTTAGGCCTGACTAAACAGGCAGTCAGACATCCCTCTCACAATCCAGGACTGCTGGCTCCCAACTGCTCTACAGCCTGCCTTCCTGATTGCCCCTAACTGCTTCTGCCTGCCAGCCTGATCACCCTCTAACAGCTCTCCTGAAGGCTTGATCTCCCCCATCTGCCTCCCTTGCAGGCCTGGTCCCTCCCAGCTGCCCTCCCTTCCTGGCCTGATTGCCCACAACTACCCTCCCTTGCAGGTCTGGTCCCTCCTAACTGCCCTCCCCTGCTGACCATCTTGTGGTGGACACATGGGGGCAGCCATCTTTGACCACATGGGGGCAGCCATCTTGTGTGTTAGAGTGATGATCAATTTACATATTACTCTTTTATTAGATAGGATTATTCTATCAGATGACTTTAATAACTCCATAATTTTCCTTTATATGCAGGAAGATTTCTGCACTAGGGCTTCCTGCTACAGTCTCCGCTGCCCCACCTGCTTCCCTCCCTTCTCCCCTATCCCGCCTTCTCCCCCGCCCTGCTTGCTTGCTTGCTTTTCCGCAGCTTCGCTCCCTTCTGCAGCGCTTGGCTTCTTTCTACGCTGTCTTCAGTCTTCACTCTGGCCTGGGTATGCAAATTAACTGCCATCTTGGTTGGGTTAATTTGCATAGTCACCCTGATTGGTTAGTGGGTGTGACGTGTTGTTGTAGCGAAGGTACGGTCAATTTGCATGTTTCTCTTTTATTAGAGAGGATACTAGATTTTACTTAAATAAGCTGTTGTTTTGAAACATTTAGATTGTAATTATACATAGAAATACGTATAAGCTCCTTTCCTCTGCATCTTTCTCACAGCTGAGCACCCGTAGCCTGAGTGCGCCGGAGTGAAGGTGCTGGGTCAGGGGTTACGGGCCTAGCATGGGAAGGTCGGGGAGCTCTTTAGTGTAGGAGCCACGAGGGGCCTCTTTCCCAAGCCTGTTCCCAGACTTATTTGCTAAATTTCCAAAACTGTTTCACTAATATGATATGCAAAATTATCTTTTAATTATCTCTGAAGTTGAACATTTGAGAACAGTAATTGTTCATTTGTATTTATTATCTTGTGCATTATCTAGTCCTGTTCTTTGCCCATTTTTAAATGAGAAGATCCAGCCCTTTATTGGCTTGTGAAGCTATTTTTGTAGCAAGGATATTAACATTTATAGCACCCGTCAACAATGTCTTTAGAATTTGTTTGCTTTTGCATTTTGGTTGTTGTTTCCGGTGTTAAAAGCAGGAGAGTTGTCTCCCTTTGTCCTGCTTCCACAGCAGAGAACCCTATCTAATGGCAGAAAATGTCCTCCTTCTGCACGCATTACAGCAGTCAGAGAATCTATGCTCGAGGAATGTTTAGCTTACAACCAATAACCATCTAAGGTAGATGGTTTAACACTTTGACTTTATTTTGTCCTTGTTCTTCACCAACTTCTGTATATCTGAAGACTCTCCCATGTTGATTCTTCTCGAGGGCGGGAAGGTAAGCAGTGCAATAGAAATCCAATTTCCTGGATAGAAAGGTTCCACTGGCTGATCTGTAGTGTCAGTGGGCTTCCCGTGTCAGACCCTTTTCAAAAAACCTTAAATCTTGAGTTCAAAGTCCTCACTGAAGTCTTGACAGTAGCTTTCAGGGCCATCGATTCGAGAATAAACACATTTCTTCCCTTTCAAGCTGGAGAAGTGTATTCTCTTTATACCTGTTAACACACTTTTTCAAAAGAAAAAAACTTTGTTTCAAAAAAAAAAAAAGTCAACCTCTTTTTTACTCATTTCTACTGGGATATTAAGAACAAAAAAACTTACAACTTAATGGAACATCTTAAGAATGAGGGAGAAACCTAGAGGCACTGGAGGGGAAATGGGCCCTGGCAAAGCGCCCTCCGGAGGGGGCAGGGCTGGCATGGGCACACCCTGGCCCTGTGGGAGGATGGAGGGCTCCCCTCGCCGCACCAGGGAGGGTGACAGTTGAGGCATTTTACTTGTCAACCGTAGTTAATCCTGTAACATTGATTGCAACCATCTCAATATACTGGGGGTCCCAATAAAAGGAAAGTTATTTCCTAGTACATCTACTACCCATCATGAGAGAGATAGTTAACTGATCACCAAGTAATCAATTCCCTATACATAGAGGCATAAAGCTAATCAACAAAAGTTTGATGTTATTATTACTCATCTGTATAAAAAGATTGCTCCTTCACCCGTATATTCTGTATGGAAAGCGGCCAGCCGTGGGGGTCGGCGGGCGTGCTTTGGCCTATTTTGAGCTGCGGCGTGCACACCCTGACGGAGGAAGCCTGTGGTAGCCAGCGCCCAGGAGCCACCGGGGCTGCCAGAAGCTTCCCTACAGCCACCGGGGGCTCTGCCCACGCTCGGACAAGCTCCCTCTCTCCTTCCTTCAACGGGTTCTCCTACTCGTGATTCTTGGGTGTCAACAGAACGGCTTTGTGAGAACAACGAAACCCACAAACTACACTGAGAACCATGCACACTCCGTCACCCAGTTTTGAACATACAGTGTATAAACGCACTCGTGTAGTCCCGCTTCAATGCCTGGTCTTTACTAAACAGTTTATACAACGTCTAGCTGGTGTGGCTCTGAGCCCTGTTTAGGAGGAGCCTGGGGGAGTACAGAGAGAAGGCAGATACCAGGACCTTAAGCCTCCGATTCTGTTTGGTGATAAAGCAGGACAGGCTCTTCCACCTGGGAGGAAGTGCTAGCCCTCACCTTCCCCTTACACACGGGCACACGTCTGCACACGTCTCCCTGCCGCTTCTAACGGCCCCGGAAACACCTGCCCCCAGCGAGAAAACACGCAGGAGGCCGTCTGTGCTGCCTGGGGCTCTGGCGCCCATCAGTAAGGAGAGCTGATCCCAGGAGCAGGAGCTGCACCTGTGGTAAAAGAACGCCTTTGTCCAGGAGGGGGCGGTCTCTAGCTCCTGCGATGCTCCTCACACAGGTAACACCTGCTCGCCCCCGGGGCGGGGCCTGCTCCTCACCACTGTGACACCTGCTCCCGCAGACAGGAGGACGCTATGGCAGCAGCTCACTGGGAACAAACTGACTCTGGGAGGCTGTCAGGCCCAGGCTGTTGGAAATGTGGCCCAGGGTTCGAGAATGATGGCAGGACGCTCCCGGGTTCGAGTGCAGCATCGTCCCTTCTGAGAGCCTGCTTCCCTTTGTCCCTCCACAAAGGGCATGTGCTTTAAGGTCTGGTCAACCTTCCTTTTTTCTTTTCTTAGAAGGGGAGAACACCTAACTGATGAGTCTTTGACTTCACCCTTCAATAGTCTGGGCCTCACAGGGTGTGAGCCGCACCTTTTTTTTTTTTTTTTTTTTTAAATAAATCTTTATTGCTCAGATATTACAACTGTTTCTCCTTTTTCCCCCCATAGCTCCCTTCCTCCCGGTTCCCGCCCCACCTCTGCTCTTCCCCCCATCTCCCCGCCCCCCCGCCATTGTCCTCATCCATAGGTGTACGATTTTAATTCAGTCTCTTCCTGCATCCCCCACCCCTTTCACCTTTGATCTTCTATAATTCGTGCTCTCTAGCTCCTCTCCATAACCCTGAGAACGGGCAGTCATCTTAGCGCGTCAGGAACAGGCTCCCACGATTGGCTCGGACCGAGGACGGGTGGGGCTGTGGGCCGCCAAGTTCACACAGCCAGTGACCGGCGCCCTGGTCCCAGCCTCTGACCTTCGGCCCCCGCCGTGTGAGAGCCGGACCCGGCCCCGTCCCTCTGCGGTGTGCCTGTCTGTGCTCTTGGAGGTGTTCTTTCTGGCAGCTCTCCGGTCTCCTGTAGTTGTCACGGGCGATTCCTTTTAACGTCCTAAACATTTGAATGTTCTTTCCTTCCCTGAGAGTGTAAGACATGGTCGGCTTGCGTTCACCTCTTCCAAGAACGCGCTCGGTGTTTGTAGGCAGCCTGTGGTTGCTACACGCACAGAGGCCCAGGCCCCCTCCCAGGTCAATGCTTGTCTCATGGTTTTCAGGGTAGTGTGGCTTGTTAACTGGAAACGCACCTGCTGTCAGCCTCCCTGGGATCCTTTCACTCCCGAGACACTAGCTGGCCCTCTGTTCGGTGCCTCCTGTCCATCACCGCCGCTTCCGGGAGAGACGATGAGCCCCTTTGTAGTGGTTCGAACCAGCAATGCTGGGTAAGGTGCTGAGCCCGCAGCACGCCGCTAGGGCTGCGATGATGAGGCTCGTCCCCCCGGTGACCCCCGGGAGAGTCGCCCTGTGGCTGTGGGATCCGTGCTTCTGATTCTGGCCTCTTCCTTCCCTCCCGTGCAGACGCCCTGAACCTGCGGAACCGGCAGGTCATCTGTGTCACGCTCAAGGTCCTGCAGCACCTGGTGGTGTCGGCGGACATGGTGGGCGAGGCCCTGGTGCCCTACTACCGCCAGATCCTGCCCATCATGAACATCTTTAAGAACATGAACCGTGAGTGACCCCGGGAGCCGAAGGCCTCGGCCCGGAGGGGGGGTGGGTGAGGCAGGCTCACCAGCGACGCATCGGGATGTAGCATCGACAGCAACAGCCTTTGCAGATATAACGGTCCCCCTCCCCCCTCCCCGGGGCCGCCCGCAAATTAGCCGCCCCGTTTCTCAGTCCTCGCACGGCGGCTCGCTCAGCCGCACAGAGGCACCGGAGCAGCGCCGTGATCTCCCAATAATTAAGTCGTAAAGTGTGTTTAATAGTTTTCGGAATACATTAGTAGCCTTTGAGCGTGTCCTTTCTCTGGGTAGCAATCCCGCCTTTCGATGCTTCCTGTTAAAACTGTGGTTTTTATTGATTTAAGATGAATTTTTAAAGCAATATTATTAAATTCTGGCTCGGGTGGTTCGGAGCGCGTTAATAGATGTCTCCCATTCTAAAACAAGCAGAACAATAGATTATTTATGGCTGCGGCGTGATGGTGAGCGCCGTGTGGAATATACATGTGCTGCTACATTTGCCTTTTTAAATGCGCTGGGCGAGCTGGGGCAAGCACGGGGCCTGGACCCGCAGGCCGGGCCTCTCAGCGGGATGGGCCCGCGTCGGCCCACGGCGGTGTGAGCGTCCTTTCTACCTCTTGCCCCTTCGAGAACGTGGCTTCCTTTCACGTCGCTGACCTTGAAGTTGCACACTTCACGGCACAGGCCCGTCAGCGCCGGTCACAGCCGCTGTCCACGGGCGGAAGCCGGTGGGTGATGGGGACCATGTCCGACTGTCTCCAGCGACCCTCGCGCTGACACAGAAACCTAGCCCTGAACCCAGAGCAGCCCCCCCCCATCCTGTCTTCGGAGGCAGGTGTCTGTTATTCCTGAAGTTCCCTTCCGAGTCCGCTCCGTCAGGCGTCAGCGCGCTCCGCGGCCTTCGGAGCAGCCCTGTGCCTGGTCCCCGAGTGCAGTGGCGGGGCCCGGGCTGCGGGGGCTTCGGCACGTCCCAGGCGGGGGCTGGTCGCCGCCCCGGAGCCCGGGTGCGCTGGGCCTGCGGCGTGCAGAGGCCGTCCCTCCGAGGAGGAGCCGGGTCAGTGCTGTGTCTCAGGCCTCAACTCAAGTCTGAGTCGCAGCATTTTGACTGGAGGGAAAGCTCTCGTCAGCGTTCTTGACTCAGAACTGTCTTTTTCTGAACGGCGGCACCAGATATCCAGGGAGTTATGGACTGAGTCCACGTGTGCATACTGTTTAATTATGGTTCGTAAAGAAAACCCTAAGGACATCCATTATAGATTCTAATTAACGAGAGAGAGAGAAAGAGAGAGAGAGAGAGAGAGAGAGAGAGAAATGAGATAGAGATAGAGACAGATGAGAGAGACAGAGATGATGAGAGAGCTGGCGGTGACAGAGTGCAGATAGTAGAGAATTAGAAGAATCAGGCACAGCCACCCGCAGTTGCAGCGAACACTCTCCAGTGGTCTCCCCATCGCCCGCACGGAGCCCTGTGGTTCCCATCCTGTTCCTGTTCTCCCGCTGCCCCCGTGCCCAGCTTCCCCCCACATATACATTCCTCTGTGCCACCCTTCCCCCCGGCCAGGAGGCCCCTCCCCGCCACAGCACTGGATCTGGGACTGAGATGCACATGTAAAAAGAAGAAACACTGTGATATTCGGAGTACAATTAGCACCTCCCTCCCCCTCCCCCTCCAGGAAATATCAAAAGGAGGCAGTGCCGCTGCCACAGACGGACGGACATGTCCCCGGAGTTCAGTCGAGCCAACAAGCACAGCCTTCTCTCCACCCTCCCCTTACACCGGTATAAGGCCCTTGCCTCGCACATGCTCCCGTGCTTAACGGCAGTGAGTGCCTGAGGAGGGCATCCCGGTCTGGATGTTACCAGCCTGGGCCCTTCAGAGCGTACCCTGTAGCTTTCCTTGGTCCCAAACACGCCTGGTCATCGTGGGACATTTCTGAGCTCGTGCACCGGGAATTCTGCATCCAGCTCTTTCCGGATGGCATCTTTCTGACATTGGAGCGGAAACAATAGTAGCTTCAGCCTCATTCCTCCTCCTCTGGAAACCTGCCAGGACGGCGTGGCTGGCTCTGGCTCCGGGGCCGGGTTAGAACCCGGGGCCTGGCAGCTGCGACGCTGAGGCTGCTCTTCACGGCCCTGTGACCGGAGACCGGCCCTAATGGCGGCGCTCCTCACAGGCTTCCCGGGACGGTGGTCTTCTCGCTGTCAAGATCATTCAGCTCTAATCGCATTTTAATAAGCCCTGTTTTCTGGTGATGGATATTTTCCTCGTAGTCACAGACCCTCCATACCTGTTTTATGTAGGCAGCTGTGCTCAGCACAGACATCTGTATTTACAGTTAAACGATGGGAGATGTTTCCAGCGTGTCGCGTCGGAAGGAACGTTTATCTCCCGTATCAGTGTGTGTGAGGACAGTTTCACTCATTTCTGTTTCCTCTCCTCTCCTCTCCTCTCCCGTGCAAATCAGCACCTTGTTAAATCCAGATTCAAACACGCTTCAAGCCCCACAGCAGAACCTTTCCGAGAATGAGACCGGGTGTGAGTGACAGGGAGAGAAAAGGGCGAAGGTGCCACGGCCTGTCCTTCTGTCCATCCCTGGAAGCACGGTGTCAGCCCGACCCCATCGCCGCCCTGTGCTTTCCTGTCCTCGGGAATGTCCGGGGCTTTCTGTAAGATGAGCAGAGCCGAGCGGCCAGGGCCCGGCCAGGGTGCCGGCAGTCGCCGGGGGGCGGGGAGGGGGGCGGGCAGGCGTCCCCCGGGACCTGCAGCCCGCTGTCCCATCCGCAGGGCCCCGGGCACAAACGCACAGCCGGCGCCCATCTCCGCCCGGTTCCGGGAGGCATGGCTGTGCGTTCTGTTTATGCCCAGCACGTGCCCAGGCTTTAGGAGGCCACAGTTTGAAAGGCACCGCAGCCGAGGAGCCTGGGGTGGGCGCTGAAACGCGGGATAGAGAGCAGCACCCGCAGCCCGAAGAGATGCACTCAGGCCGCCCTGTCACCTCCCTGAACGTGCACATTCTCGTCACACCGAGGGGTGGGGACAGGCCTTTCCTGTCGGGTCGGCATGACAACCCGAGGTAACATACCCAGAGGCCCTTCCCCCGAGGCTGGCGGCACCTGGGCAGTAAAGGAGGCGGCCATGATGATCGCACGGCCGTCAATACATCTGCAGTATGGTGTGTGTCTGTTGTTATGTGATACTAGAGGCCCGGTGCATGAAATTCATGCACAGGTAGGGTCCCTAGGCCTGGTGGCAATCTGGGCCCATCTGTGGGGTGACTGGGGGTGATTGGGGCCCCTCACACGCACCCTCCTTGGCTGGCCTGGTTCTGCCTGCTCTCTGGTGCCATCCCCCGCCACCATCACTGGTCACCTCCCTCTGTGGGGCAACCAGTGGGATGATGGGGGGGGGGGCACTGGCACTCATTTGGCCAGCCTGGGGACTGCAGGCTGTGGGCAGCTCCTGCATTGAGGGTCTGCCCCCTGGTGGTCAGTGCACGTTATTAGTGACTAGTCATTGGCAGATTGGTCAATTTGAATATTAGGCTTTTATTATATAGAATTATATACAAATGTGGCAATCCTGTGTGCATGATTATATATCAACAGAGCAGGGGGCTGAGTGTGTTGTGTCCACTGTTGGGTGACTGGGCCTGTGAGTGAGGCGTGGCCTCTGGTCCCCCAGCAGCAACCCCCTTCTGTCTCATGGGACCCGTCACTCCCCTGGTTGCCAAAGGCCAGGTAGGTGGCCAAATGGGGTTCGTTCATGGGCCACTGGGTTTCAAATCCACCCCTTCCTGCCGTAAGCTCCGCGCTCGGACCCGTGCCGATGGTGGGGAGTGTCACAGTTACAGAAGGGAGCTGGTGTGAGCGGCAGGGCTCCCGGATCGGGGTGCGGTTGGAAGGCCCACACTCATGTCTCAGCTTGCGGGCTTGTTTCCTTCCTCCGAATCGTGAATTGGGGGACAGGGGGAGAAGGGTCTAACATGGGCGCCTCCCCGGGGACTGCTTTGGGGAGAAAGAGAACAAAGAGCTTCCAGAACAGCCGTGTCTCCTCTCCCACGTCCTTCTGCGAGTGCTGTTCACAGTCACATAGAATTAGACCACAGGATGTCCGGTGCACAGCCTGCAGGGATGGGGCCGCAGGGTTGATGGTGCAGGCATGGCATGTGAGAAGCGGGCAGGGGGCTGGCGGTGACCTGCAGTGACCCTGTTCTCCGGGCGGGCCTCGAGGTGGGGCCTGCGCTGGTAACTGTGCCTACAGCCCCAAAGCAGGGGGCACCTGGGACAGTTCAGAGACACCTCCCCCCCCAACCCCAAAAATCAGCGACTCTAACAGCAGTGTGTTTACGTCATGGAACATGCATAGGTAATTATGACATAGCATGTTCCCGTGTATGGGACTCAGATAGCCTTAGACTTACCTGGCGTGGGGCTGGGATGTAGGCCTTGATGGGTGAGTAAAAGCCCATGGAAGAGACGTTTAACTTTCACACTTCAATTCAGACACATTCTGAAAACACAGAGAATTCTAGTCTCGTGGGTTTCAGAACTCTACAGGTGTTTGCTTTACTCTGCAAACGTGTGTTGTATTCATGTAAAAGGACATGTGTAGGAGCGTCACCACTGTCGCATCAGCAGCCGTGCATTCCTTTTTGTTGCTGTGCAGACTTCCTCCGTAGATACAGTCTGCTATTTGTGTATCCTTCTTACCAGGAGTGGACAGCGGGCCGTTTTAGTTTGAGGTCGTTAGGATAAAGGTTCTATCAACAATGAAGAGGTCACGAGGATGCGCCAAATTTACAAAATGTTATAATATTTGTATCAGCTCTTTAACCCTGAAATTCAATAGAAAATAGAAACACTTCTTTTAAAAGAACTTGTGTGAGAAGCTGAGCACTCTTGGTGGACAGGATTAAGTCCTCCTGGACATTCCCGATTCTGTGAGACTGTGCTCACGGTCCTCTAAACTGCTGACGGACTCCGCAGAGCTAACGGTTTACCCCCAAATCTGTAGCTTTTCTGTTTCGTAATTGACTTGTGTTCAGGCTACTTCACAGAGCTTTCCATTTAATTTTGGAATTGAGCCTTTTCCCCCGTGGAATTCTGTACAATTTTGAGTCTATGGATTTACATTTTAAAAATTTACTTCAAAGTTCCTTTGAAGTCATTAGGTTATTAAGTTTGGAAGCATCTCATTCAGGGGCGTGTGGAGGAACGTGCTAGAACTCCCGCCTGCCCGCCCGCGCTTTCTGAAGGTGAGGATGGAGTGACTGTATGACCGCGTGTCCCTCAGCTCCTCCTCTGTGCAGACATGGCCCGTTGGTGTAAGCGAAAGGGAATCCTAACCGGAACCCTAACAGATCAGCAGGGCCGCAGACTTGGGGGGCCTGGGTCTGCCCCGGGCTCTGTTGACTCCTCTTAGACCAGGAGTCCCACGGGGCCACATGTGTGTGCTGACTCTGGGTGCGCCACGGGGAGGGGGGACCCCAGAAGCAGGTGCTTCCTCTGTGGGAGGGGCTTGGTCCCACTCTGCGTGAACCATGTGGTTTTTTTAGTCCTGACCTCGTAGTGGCCCCCTGACGGCTATTGTTAGAATAAAAGTTCAGGCTGTTGCTAGAATAAAAGCCTAAGGAGGCAGGTGAATGGGGCTGTTTGGTTCCTATAGCCAAACAGTCCCTTAGCCTCTCTTTCACAGAAACTGTGTCAGAGTAATCCTTCTTCCATCACTCAGGGTGTGCCCGTCATTCCCAGGCAGACTGGGACCTGGGAGTATGTGTTCACGAGGATGCAAGATTAATCCTCAACACTTCGCAAAAGTAGCATAGCTCAGCTGCCCCCTCCCCGGCCCCCCCAACCCCCGTGATAAACTCAGACAGGCTCAGAATGTGAACCACCTTGAATGGGTGTGACGGGAAGGTTTCTGTTGTCATGTCAGAGCTGAACCATGTTATCGAAGGAGCCAATGGTTTCTACACAAGCGGAGAGAAATATCAGGATGTTGAACGTGTCTTTCAGAGGGTCAGCAGGGATAAAGGAGCGGCAGCCCTGGCAGAACTGAATCAGCCTGTGAGCGGGGGTGGTCTGAGTTCCACACTGTGGCTCCTTGTCCTGCAAAGGCTGTACTCCTAAGTCATTCCACCAGCATCACCTAAAAGTCCCACCGCCTGGCAAGAGCCAGGACAGGCTAAGTTCCTTTGGGAACTGTCAGAGTCGCTTTAAGATAAAGCAGCTAAGGACTTGTCAAAGGTCATGTGACAGAATCAAGCCACCGCCAAGCCTCCTGACATCCATAGGTCCCCCGTCCCAACCCGGGCGCCAGGTGCCCCGGCCGTGCAAATTGCTCTGCCAGAAGGAGTGGTTCGGAGGTAGTGCTGATCAACAGCTCTCTTTTTCTGAAGTCCCGGAGAAAATGGGAGTTTCATTGATCCACTTCCACAATTATCAGGAGCCGTCTGATCAAAGCGCCGGCTGCTATCTTCTCCACAAATCATATGCAGCACAAAGCAAACATGTTTTCACAGCATCCATTTCCACTGCGGAGCGGGGATCAATAACAGCTTGAGAACTCCACACACTGAACGCCAGCAGCGAGCTCACCTGGTCCGAAGCACTGAGCACAGAGGGTCATAACCTGAACACGGAGCTCTGTCCTTGTCAGGCGGCGTCAGGCCCACACGCTGCCACCCCAGCAGAAAGACACACATGTTGCCAGCTAAGCTGTCAGCATCCCTTTTGAGAAATGTAAACATGTGCACAATGTGCCTTGAGGCCATGGGCTGAGTCTCGTTCTGCCTGCGGAGGGAGGTGGCGGCTGTCCTCAAAACGGGCAATAAACCATCACGAAAGGAGTGAGCTCCGGGCACCACCCATCCTCTGGAGGGCGATTCTGTGCCGCCTCGCCCAGCCCTGCCACGGGGAGCGTGGGGCCTGTATACCAAACAGGGGTCAGTGCTCTGCCCACGTCCCTCAGGGCAGTCAGATCCAATCCGAGCTAGTGTGATTCAGAAAGGTACTTGTTCGCTTTCCTAAGAGCGTTGGAATCTCTCCTTCTCCTGCTCACGATCTCGGGGCCAGCATGTCTGCCCACTTTCTGGTCGTGGACACAGATGGCCCAGGGAGGAGGGCCAGGGCCAGGGCTGCATTTCCGAGGACCTGGTGCCTTCTACAGCCAACCCCTGTCACAGACGCGTCTCTGGGTTAGATGACTCAGAGCTGCGTGGTCATGGACATTCACACACATTTTTAAAAACAAAGACATTCATAGATGCAAAATAGGCATTTCTCCATCTCTACGGTGTTCTCTACAAAACAGCGGTCAGCAAATTAACATTGTGGGCTTCACTCTTCAGTAAACTTAATTTTGTTATTTCAAAACGATGAATTTTAAATGACAGCCCTCACTTTATGAAAGTGAAACAAAATAATGGTGGTATTATAATGAAACTAGGTGCACGAATTCCGGGCACTCTGCAGGAAGGGCGGTCCCTCCGCCCAGCTTGTGCCCTCTTGCGTCCAGGAGCCCCTGGGGGATGTGTGACTGATGGCTTCATCCCCCGGGGAGCAGGCCTCAGCCGTCAGTTGCACGTCCTTAGCGCTACTGCAAAGGTGGGAGAGCCTCCCACCCTGCTGCTATGCTCGCCAACTGTGAGCCCTGCTTCACTGACTACCAGGGACAGCTCCTGCAATAAGTGTCTGCCCCCTGGTAGTCAGTGCACATCATAGCGACCGGTTGTTCCACCATCAGGCCAAAACTGGCTCTCCAACATCCCCCGAGGGGTCCCAGATTTCCAGAAGGCGCAGGCCAGCCCAGGCCAAGGGACCCCACCAGTGCACGATCAGGGCTGAAGAGGGATGTGGGAGGTTGGCCAGCTGGGGAGAAACCATGGAGGGCTCCAGAGCATGTCTGGCCCATCTCACTCAGTCCCAATTGGCTGGACCCCAGCAGCAAGCTAACCTACCAGGTTAAGCGCCTGCCCCCTGGTAGTCAGTGCACATCATAGTGAGCATTTGTGTGGCCTTACCATATAATTAGCATATTACACTTTGATTGGTTGAACGGCCAACTGGATGACCAGACTTAGCATATTAGGCTTTTATTATATAGGATTAGGAAAGAAGAATAAAATAGATTTTGTAAGAACAGTTTAATTATTGCAATAGACAAAGTACAACTCAGTTCACACAACAGATTAATTAAGCACATAGTAGTCACTCAACTCTATGTGCAACTGATACCTAATAATTTTTTTTTGAAATTCACAATTCAATAAATTTTCTTTGTATGATGGATCTAGATTGTTTTTCTATTGGCTAGTCATGTTTGATGGTTATTTCAGAATTATCTGATAGGAAAAGTTAAAATAATAACATCCATGTCTAGATTAATTTGGAAAAATTATAATTAGATATGAAACAAATTTATTTTTAAATATATTTTTATTGATTTTTTGCAGAGAGGAAGGGAGAGAGATAGAAAGTTAGAAACATCGATCAGCTGCCTCTTGCACACACCCCCACTGGGGATGTGCCCGCAACCAAGGCACATGCCCTTGACCGGAATCGAACCTGGGACCTTTCAGTCCACAGGCTGATGCTCTACCCACTGAGCCAAACTGGTTAGGGCTAAACTTACTTGGTAATTCAGTTTGCACATGTTTCTGTTTTCAAACTCAGTTCTTTAACAGAAGACAAATGGTTCCAGGTGGGATATTCACACCTTTGTATCCTAACTAATCACCTAGTTCCTCCATAATTCTTCCCAACTTCCAGGGGCATATAGATTACAGCTGCTCTTGCCACCTAGTCTTCACTTACTTTGCCGAACAGGGACATTGAGTTAGGCACAGCGCAGGTTACACAGAGAGCAGTGTTCTCCTGATGTTGATAATGACTCACAAAACAGGTGTCCCTACACTATCTACGACATTGTCTAAAACGTGGCCTTTATCTGCATTTGCTATTGCATCATGGCAAAGTCCTTCCAGAAGTCTCTTTTTGAAAGTCAGCCTATTTTTTTCTTAGAATGTTCTGCCTACCTTTATTTTTTAAAAAATCTATTAAATTTCTCTTAGTTCCCCATATTTTTAAACGAGCATAATTCATTTCCAAGGAAATTATTTCAAGGTAATAATCACTGAGCATACAAATGATTTTTAGTATTGATATAGTTGAATTTCACTAAGTAAATAATTGCTATGCCCAGTGCATAAAATACCAAGCTTGCCTGATAAATGAAAGATTTCTTATGCACGAATTTCCATTATAAAAACCTGTGAAATGCAATCTAACACATCTGAGGAATTAACAGCCTTAGATTGTAATTGGAAGATAAGTTCTAATTACTGTTTAATTTCTTGGTTGAAAGTCTTTGGCATGTATAATGTAAAACTGACTGTGAAACCATGCCATTAATATTATTAGCACTTAGATATTCCTTTTGCAGCTACAACAGCTTGATTTGTTTGGCTCCAAAAATGCTCAACCAAAAAACAAGTGCTTAAAGTTTGCAAGTTTAAAAAGCGTACATTGGTATCATTAAGTCTACAACGTGCTGTGTTCAGGGGAAGAGGTTCCATGTTAGGGCATTAAAAAAAAAAAATGGTGTATTTAGTAGAAGAGATGCTGTTGAAAGCATTTTATGCCAGAAAGATAAATATTTTTAGGATTCTATTATCAAGGCCAGGGATTATTAATATGCAATCTTGTGACATGATCTTGTGATCTTTGTCAAACCAAAGATGGGTCTCGGGTTTGATTCCTGATCAAGGGCACGTACCTTGGTGCCAGGTTCTCCATCCCCAGCAGGGGCGCACGTGCGAGGCAATCGAACCATGTGTCTCTCTCATGTAAATACTCCTCTCTCCCCTGCCTCTTCTCTGCTTTCCATTCTCTCTAGAAATCCATGGGGAAAAAATATCCTTGGGTGAAGATTAAAAACAAATTGTTCTTGGAATTGATTACTTGCTTAAAGTATGTATTTCATTCATATAAATCTCTGACAATTGTTCTGCCAATAATGTTCATAAGGTAGCGATTCCTAACTATCTTTTATGAGATTGCTTCCTTATTAATTTGTCCCAAGATACCATGTTATTTAACTGTCTCAACCCTAGCGGACAGCACATCCTGTTATCCGTACACCAGACCCGGGCTAAACGCTTTTCACGAATCCTCTTACCTAACCCTCACCGAACCAGGAGGGAGCCGGTTTTCTGAACTAACGTGACTGACGCCGGAAGGAAGGCAGAGAGAGTAAGTCGCTGGCTGGTTGTCTGTCAGTCCCTCAGATGGCACGGACGACATTGTCCACGTGGAAGGAGGAGCAGAAATTTATAAAAACCCTTTTATAAATTTACAGTTTATAAAAAGGGTTTTCATAAAAATATAGCATATACAGTAATGGGAACTTTATTGCACATGTTATATATGATTTAAGCTCTGCTGAGTCGTGAGCAGAGCATGCACAGACTCCCGCTGGATGGCTCAGCCTGCCCGCAGCGCCATGTGGACACGATCATGTGAAGGGCACTGGAAGGCAGGCTTCGTCCTGACGTGGGCAGTGCTCTGTGGGGAGTTAGCTGTTCTTGGTGGGGGGAAAAAGGCAGCTTTGCTGACAGTGCTCATTTCTGCCCAGAAGTCCTCAGCATCAGCAGGACTTAAGAGGATCCCAGACAATGGCGGGAAACGCACTTCAGAAAGGAGAGCTGGTGGGTTCGTCCCTGAGATGTGAATTCAGAGTAAAACGGGGAGGGAAGACCCTGGTTTCACTCTCTAAGTTTGGGGGAGAGGCATTGCTAATGCGATCAAGAAAAACAGTTACTCCGTCTACAGGATGGGATGATAGATGCTCAGCTGGAGTATTCAGTGAGAGAAGGAGAGAGAGGGGAGAGAGGGGGCATGGATGGGATTAGGAGCACAGAGGAGTTGAGTAGACTGAAGTCTGACCCACAAGGACTGCTTCTCTTTGCTCATGCTGGGAAAACCATGGTGAGAAATGGGCAGTCACTGGACGTGTACGGGAAGGACACGGAGTAGAGCCGTGGGCTTTCCCTGTAGCTCCGGGCAATCAGGCTATGGAAATGAACGCCTGCCTGGCCTGGGAGGGACAGCAGCTGATACAGTTCTCTCCGCGGTGTAACCAGCATCCTCTTCCCGCACCTTCCCGCCCGCTTCCGCCTTCCTTGTGGGTTTCCCACTCGGTTCTCCTTTGTATGTGGGCCCCTCGTTACTTAACGGCTCCCACGGGTCCCAGGTGTGTGTTTTGGTGCACCCCATGTGTAATCGATGGGTTTCGAACAAGGTCTACCTTTTCTTTGTTATAGTCCAAAATACTGAGACTCAGTCTTAACTCCTGCCTCACACTGACATTCCAAGGCAGTATGCATTTGCCGTAATTTCTTTTTTAAATATATTTTTATTGATTTCAGAGAGGAAGGGAGAGGGAGAGATAGAAACATCAATGATGAGAGAGAATCATTGACCGGCTGCCCCCTGTATGCCCCACCCTGGGGATCAGGCCCACAACCCGGGCTTGTGCCCTTGGCCGGAATCGAACCTGGGACCTTCAGTCCTGAGGCTGACGCTCTGCCCACTTGGCACACCAGCCAGGGCCGCCGCACTTGCTTTTGTTCCTCCCGTTCTCCGTCAGTGTCTCCAGAATCACAGCGCTTCGCTTAAAACTTGGTCCTTCCTTCTCACACAGGTTTCCACTTCAAATCACGCTACATCCTAGAGGCTTAGGAATCCCCTCAAAGCGTGAAAAACCAATCCCTGCTGACAGTTCTCTGCCACCGGTTTCAGATTTGGTGTGAGTGGCACTGTTTGGGGTGCGGGCCAGCGCGCACACTTCGTGAACGGAGGCGGCCCCGGTCTCACGGCAGGAGGCAGGCCTCGGGCGGAAGGCCGCGCTGGCCCAGCCGGGGTCAGCACCCCAGCAGGCGCTGGCGTGGTGGCTGTTTCCCTCCGTTTTGCGGTGACCACTTGTTGGACGGCCAGCCGGCGGGACCCGGTGGCAGGTCACGCGTTGCCGAGGAACGTGTGTGACTGCGTGACAGCCTCCCCGACCACCCCAGCTCCGCCCCTTCGCTCTGAAGCCAGCCACTTGCCGATCGGATTGCTTTTCATCTGCACCTTCATTTCCACACACACACACACACACACACACACACACACACACCCGCTCCGGCCGTCCCACGGCCTCCGTGCCAGGTGCGCCTTTGTCCGTCCGTCTGTCCGTCCGTCTGTCCGTCTCACATGGCAAGGCCCCCTGAGTTCCGGGCACCCGGGGTCACCGCCAGGGGGAGCTGGCCAGAGCACGCTGGGGTTCAGGCTTTCTCCTCCTTCTCTCGAATGAAGCCCAGGAGCTGCGGGCACCGGCCTCTGCATGGCCGCCGGGCAGCTGAGCGGAGCTGGTGCCCTCACTGCTCCGTGTGGGCAGGCCCTGTGGCCTGAGCGAATTGTCAATCCCGCGTGTTTCTCCAGCTCAAGAGGAAGGAGGAATGCTCACACTTCCCACGCGGGTCCCAGCCCAGAGGCTCCTCACTCCTCCCCGCCCCGCCATGTCCTCTGGCACAGCATCTCCCTCCCTCCTCAGCCCACCTCCCCTCCCAGCCTCAGAGCTGGCTGTCCCTGAGAGTCAGGGTGCGCGCCCATCACTCCCACCCCCACGCTGGGGTCCCCCAGGAGAGGAGAGGGGTCCCCATAGCAGAGACCCCACTTCCCACCTTTTCTCACCGTCCCCCTCCCGTGCCCAGCACCCCCTGCACCTGCTTTCTCAGGGCCTGCAGACACTGGTGCATCCATGTAGTTCCCACCCAAGGGTTCAGGGGGGGGCGGGTTCAGGAAGTGGTTCTCGCAGAGATGAGAAGGAAACACAGGCATTTATGCTAATGATGCGTTATGAAAGGGACTCCCCCAGCTCCTGGGCAGGAGGTCAGTCGCCTGCAGCTCAGTGACCACAGCCTGGGCTGGCAGGGCCCTGCTCGGGAGCCCAGCTCGGTGGGTGTGGGGGAACTGGGACCCTCGAACGGTCTCCATGTCACTGGCCTTCCTGCCACGTCCCGCCCGCCCCTCAGGCCGCCCTGTGTCGCTGGGGTGACCCCTGCGCGCCCAGCCTCCTCGTCCTTCCGTGTCCGCCCACGTGCGGAACCCCCTCCGGAGCCGCCTGCACGCCCAGGTGCCTCTCGTTTCACCTAATAAACGAGTTCCCGGCACGTGGTGTGCAAATCGAATCTTAACAAATTGAATCATATATTTAAATGCCTGAGGGGCACTCGTTTAAGGGAAGGAATGATATTCTGCATTTGAGTGGATGTTTATGCCTGATTTTTCTTTCCTGATAGTGCAGGTTCTCACTGGGGTTTGCCTTCCGAGGGGGAGGCCTGATCCTTCTAAGCCCACGGGGGGTGACGTGAGCAGCGCCTGCCTCTCAGCGCCTGGTGCGGCACGCGGGGCCGACAGAGCCGCCGCCGGGGAGCCCGCGCTCAGACGCTGGCCTGCGGGGCTGTGGGACCGAGGAGGGGCCCCACTCTCCTCCCGGGGACCGGCAGGGGCTGCGGGAGAGGAGGCTGCTTCGTGCCCCGCGTGCTGCTGGGGCCCAGAGGCGCAGCCGCCCAGGCTGCCCGTGAGATGGGGACGGCGATGTTTCCGAGTTTGTCAGCGAAGCGGGAGGGTGGGCCCGGAACTGGCTTCACTAGAGGCGTCGGTCCCCCGAGAGAGCATCGCCCACGGCCCCGGCCCCGGCCCGGGGCTGCAGTGACCCTGAACGAGGAGGAGAAGTGCTGGGGGCGGGATTGGAGCCCCCGTCCCCACTCAGGCTGAGTCAGACTCAGGCCGTCCTGAGCTGGAAATCAAATTCCGGTGTTCCTCCCTGGGTCTCAGCCCTCGTCTGCCCCTGACATCAGTGCTGGCCCCCCAGCCGGCCCTGGGCATCCATACCCACATCAGAGGAAAGCAACACGGGGGCGGGGGGCTCCTGACGGAGGGCCTGGGAATAGCGGTGGGTCCTCTGCTCCCCGTCCGTCGGTCCGTCTGCACAGTCTCAGTGGCTCAGTCTGCCCTCCGCCCCTTGGTGGCTTCAGCTTTCCTCGAAGGGGTGGTGGGGGTGGGGGTGTGCAGGCAGGGCCTGGAGAGAGGGCGCGTCCCCTTCACGGGCCACAGAACGTGCTAATCTGTGTTAACGACGCTGTTTAAGTCGGGAATTCATAGAGAAGCTAACAGGTTGCCATTGGCCAAATGGGACTTTATTTGCAAAACCCCGTCGGCGAGTCCGGAAGGACCATCGGCGGGTGTTTCTCCCCGCACCTGGCACTGCCGGCTTCGAAGGCGCCCGCTCAGCCCGCGGGTCCTGTCTGTTCCCCATCAGCCTGTCGCCCCCTCTCTCCGCTTGTAAACAAATATGTTCCGTGAGCGGGAGCAGATGTTGCTGGCTTGCCTGGCTTAACCAGGGGGCAGAAACCCCTCTGCAGCCCCCCTCCCCCCGCCAGAGCCCAAGGGCAGAGCCCGCCTCTGTGCCTCGCCTCCCGGCGCCCTTCCTCCCCACACGGGGGAGCGCGGCCCTCCTCGGCAGAGCTCAGGACAGAACCCACAGAGCGCGAGGATCTTCCCTCGTCTTTCCTGCGCGGGGACGAGCCAAAACGCCCGGGTGTCTCTGTGGGCACCGGTCAGGATCAGCCTGAGTCCGTCCATCCCCGGGCCCAGCGCACAGGAAGCCCGGGTCGCTCAGCCGGGCGGGGAGACTCATTGAAGAGGAAGCTGCGAGCACCCCAGCGGGCGCTCAGAGGGGCTCATTGTGGGGGGACCTGGGGGTGGGGCTGCTGGCTCCAGCCTGCCCAGCCTCCTGGCTCTGTTCAGGGCATCGACTCCCCTGCGCCCCCTCATTCCCGCCCCCGAAAGGGGGGCCGTGGTCGGGCTCACCTTGGGGATCAGTTCGAAGGACGGAGTTCACTTAGCGAAGCTTTCAGAACACCGCCTGGCACCCCCACACCGCGGCCAAGGGGTGGCGCCCCCTGGCACCCAGACCGGGGGCCTGTGCGGCTGCTCCCCGCAACTGTGCTGCGTCACCGTTCCATCAAGTTTCACAGGCAATACTCTTTGCGTATATTTCCAAAGGATTCGCTAGTACAATTTAAAAATCCCTTTCAGCCGGCATGGTGCAGGGGTTAGCGTCAACCTGTGAACCAGAAGGTCCCGGTGCGATTCCCGGTCAGGGCACAGGCCCGGGTTGTGGGCTCCATCCCCAGTCAGGGGTGTGCAGAAGGCAGCCAATCAAAGAGTCTCTCTCATCCTTGATGTTTCTCTCTCCCTCTCTCTTCTTATATGAAATCAATAAAAATATATTTGAGTATATATAAAAATAAAAGTCCCAATGATAAAACTTTATAGCTGTGTCATACCATCTGTTCTTTCAGTAGAAACCTAGACAGTGTGTCTTTAAAAGGTTAAATATAAGAGCATTCCAGATAATCTGAAGACAATTCAAAACATTGAGGAAAACGCCTGAAGTCTGTAGATGGTTCTGGGAGCGGCCCTGGGGGAGGGGGGTAGTGGGAGGTGCCCTCGGCTGTGGACGGAGCCTCAGGCTTCTCGCCTCCCTCTGCGACGTGGGCGGGATCCTGGAGATCAGACGTGAGCCCGGCACTGGATGCGCTGGAAGCTCACAGCGCCACGTAAACGTCTTACTTCTCCTCGGAAAAGCCTTTCATCCCGGCATCAGCCCTGCCATGGAGCGCGCTCAGCAAGCTGGTTCAATTATTTTTTTTTTTAATTTGTTCTTTAAACACGCTGAGTCGGTTATGTCTTAGAAGATCCTGAACACGGACCGGGAGAGCAGGGCCCACGTTCAGATCCTGTCTCTGCAGCCACGCACAGCCGCTTCGGAAAGCCGCAGTTTGGTCGGACTGGTTAAAATAAGTAATGCATTGCATGGCAGCACTATTCCGCTGCATATTAATTTTTAATATACTAATGAAGTTAAATCTCTGAGGACTCAAAAACAGTATTTATTTTATTTTTCATAGGAAAAAATGTTTAATTTATTTTCACAAGTATGGCTGGTTTCATTTATGTCAGTAGGAATCTAGTTGGCAAATGTGTATTTCATTTAAAAGGGGCTGGGCTAGTAGCATTCCTCAGGGTGCGCTCATCAATACATGCAATCAATCACCTATCCCAGCAATGGGACAAGCCTTCTAGTCCTCGCTCAGTGAAAGGGTCTTTTGCAAGGAAAATTTAAAAAAAAAGAAAGAATGAGAATGCCAAGAATCCTTATTTATAAAGTGAATGGGAGCAAATTTCCCTTTTGATGCCCAACTTCTACTTAAAGCGAAACTGCGAGCAGGCTATTCTTTCCATCGCCGTTGCTCAGGGCTCTGAGTGGTGTGCATGTGGCCTGGGCTCACAGCCCTGCAGCGTGGCTGGTGGCAGCGCCCCCTAGGGACAGACAGGAGGCGGTGAGGGTGACCAGCAGGTGAGAGCAGACGGGAGAGGACCCAGCCTTTCTGACACCGCCCTCTCCCACATCTCCTTGGCGGGAGCTGGAGAGGGGAGGGCAGAGGCAGGTCTGCAGAGGTGAGCACACGAAACACGTTCACTGTTGTGTTCACCAGGGTGGGTTGATTAGCGTGTGATCTACTTGTAGCGTGTAACCCTGCTTTTGCCCAGCCCTGTACTCCGCTGGCCGTTGCTCTGGGCTCTGGCCGGCCCGTGTGAAGCCGGAGGAAACGCACCAAAGCCCCTCTCCCTCGTGTCTGGTACCCGTTTCGGCTGCTGGGAGTGGGGGCCCGGCTTCACCTCAGAGTGGACGCCACCTCCCTCGGACGTGCCCTCGGAAAGTGTCGCTTTAGACGTTGCTCCCTGGGATTGGGGGAGCGGAGGGGATGGGGATGGGGGGAAGTCACGTCTGGGTACGTTTTCCCGGCCGCCTTTGCCCATGTGCCCTGTTGGTGAACAGCGAGTTGGGTTAAGCTCGGCTGTGCCAAGATAACCGAATCGAGACCCCACCCCACCCCAAACTCCGTGGCTTAAGAAACATAGATGTACTTATTCTCCCGGTTATTGGGCTCCCACTGGGCAGGTCCCAGTGAAATGGGAGACGGAGGCTCTGTCCGCAGTGGCAGGGACATGCTTCACGCGGCCCCAGGTCCTGTCGCCTGAGGCGGCCGGGGCTGGAGGAGGGTGGACAGCGCGTCCACCAGGCCTGGTCTGGCGTGGCACGTGGCAGGGATTTCCCGACGGCTTTGAAGCAGCAGCAGTTTGAAACGTGAGGCTCTGGCTCTCCCTCTTTGCTCTCTGATCCGTTTCTCACTTTTCTGAATGGCGCGGCGGGAACGCGATTGTCCCCATACCGATGCTCCGATGCTCAGCTGCGCCAGCCCCACCCCGCGGATTTGCCCCCTGGCCTGGTCTGTCCCTGAGTTCCTCTCACTGCAACCCCCGCCCCTCTGCTTCCATCACTGTCTGCTCTCCTCCCTCCTCCTTCTCCCTCATCATCTCCCTCCTCCCGCCTCTCGTGCTTCCACTTGGGTTGTAGGGTCAGCTTGTCGGGGCCCCTGGAAGGCCTGGCTGGGGTTGCTTTCAGGGTTGCTCTGAATTTATTAGAATGCGTGGGAAATTGACGTGTTTGAGATATTGAATTTTTCCATTCATAAAAAAATCACGTCTCCATTCCTTTCATTCTCTTCATTCTTCATTCACGGTGAAATAGTTTTCCCATGAAGGTTTTGCACAGCTTTAGTTAAAATTCATTTTTTAAAAATACTCTGCTGTTTAGTATAGTCCTTAGATTTTTTTTATAACATAATCTCTTAGATGTATTTGACTATAACTGAAACTGTCGTACTCCACCTTGATTTTTCGCCAATTTGGGGATTACTGAGTGAACTAGAGAAAAGTCCGTTTTATGCCAATCAATGCACTTGATTTTGAATAATTCATTCAGGGAAATGCTCTTAAAGAAGATCAGACGCGACAAATTAAGCTATCTGGGATGGATTGGAGACGTTTCGTTTTGTTTGCATTAAAAAATGCGTTCTCAGTGCGTGAGCCGCGTGGAGAGAATCCGCGGTGACTGTCAGATTCCGAAGCCGAAGGCCGGGGGCTCCGCCTCCAAAAGACCAGCGTTTGGCGCGGCCTGTTTCCCCCCCGGGGGGCGGGCGGGAGGGCACGTTCTGCTCGACGTGCTTTGACACGTGAGGCACACAGCAGAGCGCTCTCTCCGCGGCGGTGGCACCGGCACCGGTCTTGGTCTTGGAACGGAGATAAGGCCGGTGTCTGTGGTCCCCACGGAAATCGGTCACGCCAGGAGCGCCGTGGGGCGGTGTCTGCTGAGGCCTCGTACGTGCGTCTCCTTCCTCTGCACGCTCCCACAATTTGGAAATGAATCTA
The DNA here is from genome assembly GCA_036971965.1 of Nyctalus aviator. Taxonomy (NCBI): domain Eukaryota; kingdom Metazoa; phylum Chordata; class Mammalia; order Chiroptera; family Vespertilionidae; genus Nyctalus; species Nyctalus aviator. The sequence continues at coordinate 1,956,142 of CM072925.1, read as the reverse complement.
AACTGTGCCACTCTCCATGGCCGACAAACGCCCAAACGTATCTCCCCTCTGAACACATTCCAGAAGCCGCACCCCCTGCTTGGCCTCATTACTTGCCCGCCGCCCGCCCTGTCATCTCACCAGCTCACTAAGGCACAGGCCGCCCCTGGGCCGTGGTGGGGCGTCGACCGTGAACCCTGGGCCGTGGTGGGGCGTCGACCGTGAACCCTGGGCCGTGGTGGGGCGTCGACCGTGAACCAGGAGGTCACCGTTTGATTCCTGCAGCGCACAGGCCGGGGTGTGGGCTGGGTCCGTGGTGAGGGTGAGGGGTCGTGCAAGAGCAGCCGATCCGTGATTCTCTCTCATCATTGATGTTTCTCTCTCTCCCTCTCCCTTCCTCTCTGAAATCAATAAAAATAAGTAAATAAACATGAGAGCAGTTCCGTCCTCTTCCCAGGCAGTGTTGGGTTAACCCAGGGAGATCCGCAGGAAAGTCCCACACGAGGCCAACAGGAGGGACAGTGCTGCCCCGGAAGGAGCACACAGACCCCTCGCCCATGTGCTCTCGCCCCTCCCCCCAGGAGAGCCGCGGCTCCTGAGGGCCGGGAGCAGGGCCTTGCAGACGATCTCACGCTTCCTGCTGTGCCTGAGGGGGCGTGATGGTGTGCCGTGTGAGGGTGAGGAGACCATGGCTCAGATCCAATGACTCTCCTGCTCGGAGCCCAGCTCTCCCGCCTGCAGGCCAGAGGCGGAGCCGTGCCAGGACGCCTGCACAGGGGAGGGGAGAGACAGCCGGTGGGGGAGCAGGGGGATCAGCACGGCCGAGTGCCACAGGCCGCACACAGCGATCCATCCAGCTGAGGGTCACGACTCACCTGCAAGTTAAGCACTGTCCGTGGTGCTGACCTGAGCTGGACAGCTCTTCCACGGCATCCTCTGTCACCCGCTGGGACCGGAAACGTCGCAGGTGGGCTTCTGAGCAACAACGGAAAGCGGCCTGTTCGCAGCCAGGGGTGAGTTCTGGCAGCTCTGCCCCGAGATGAGACAACGCGTCCCGCGGCCTGCGGTCGCTTAGGGATGGAATCAGCGCCAGCTCAGCTTTTCGAGCCCCGCCCAGTCACGGTGCCGCCATACGCACAGGCAGCTGGAGCGCCGTTATCATTCAAATACCTGATCGCACCGGCGTGACTGGCATCGACTCCCAGCTCCCGTTTTGGGTTGTGCCGCTCAGTTCCGTGCGCCATTTCTAGAATAACCCCTGTTTATCCCTGGATATTGGTGAAAAGAGGATCCGGAGCGGGGCTGGGGCACGTCCGGCCTGAGAAGTCACGGGTGGGGCCCTGCCAGGGCCTGAGGGTGAGCTAATTGGGTGTTTGACCAAATCTGGCAGGCTCCTTTAAGCTGGTGACAGTGTGTGGCCCTTGAATGATGTTATAAAGATGCAAATGGTCCTTGGCAAGAAAAAAGTTCCCACCTGGTCACAGTGGAGACCTCCCACCGCCCACGTCGCTGTCCTGCGGTGGCCGGCACGACGGCCACAAACTGGGCAGCTTAAGACTCCGGATGCTTTCTCTCGCGGCTCCGGAGGACAGAAGTCCACCGCCGGCTTCGCTGGGGGAAATGGAGGTGTCAGAGGGCCCTGCTTGCCTGGTCCGGCTTCTGGCGGCTGCCAGCATGCCTCTGCTGGGGGCAGCATCACTCCGGTTTCTGCCTCTGGCCTCACCTCTCCTCCTCCTCTTCGCTGAGTGCCAAGGTCCCTCCGCTCCTCCAATGGGCACGCCGGCGATGGGGTGGGGTAAGTCCCCCCGGATAGCCCAGGCTAACCGCCCCGTCACAGTCCTTAATGGGGTGTAAGTGCCCCCGGATAGCCCAGGATAACCGCCCCTGTCACAGTCCTTAATGGGGTGTAAGTCCCCCCGGATAGCCCAGGCTAACCGCCCTGTCACAGTCCTTAGCATCATCACATTGGCACCGAATCCTCTCCCTTCTCAGCAACGCTGACATTCTCCAGGAACCAGGATCTGACGGGTCTCAGACCTCTTCTGCTTGTTACGCTGTCTGCGCGATTCCGGGCAAATTATTTAATCTCTCAAAATTCCACTTTCTTAGCCAGTGTGTGTAACGGTGCCATTGATCCCATAGGCTTCCCTGAGGCTCCCATGAGATAATATATGTAAAGCATTGCCCAGCGCTTGGGGACAAAGAGCTTTCACCCAATAGCAGCCATTTGTTCTGCTTCCATGTGCAGAAATGTCAGGGTCGTTTGGGGAGAGGATGGGAGTGCTGAATCCGGGCTTTCCACAGAAAACGGCGGAAGGCGTGGGGGAGGGCCGGGCTCCCGGCAGACACAAAGCCGGAGAGTCTGCAGCAGGCATGCCGGCGGACCGCAAATGGGCCGACAGGAAAGAAGGGAGCGAAACCCGCCAAAATGACCAACACTTTGCGGATCCTGCTGCCGTTCTCTTCTCCCTTCCTTTCCCCTTCCTTTCCCTTCCCTCCCCTCCCCTCCCCTCCCTCCCCTCCCCTCCCCTCCCCTCCCTTCCCTTCCCTTCCCTTCCCTTCCCTCCCCTCCTCTCCCCTCTGGGACTCTGCGAAGTGCCTGTCCTCTGGCGTTTCTGGGAAGTCCAGGAGCCGCTGTGCCTGCTCACCACCCTCTGTCTCCTGCTCCGCGGCTTCCTTCCAGGGGCCGGTGCACAGCGCCCACGGGTGACGGGGGTGGGCGTGGGGGCTCTGCAGGCTTGTCCCCGATCGGGAAGCCCAAGGCGTGGTCTCTGCCACCACCCACCACGGCCTGATCACCGCGAAGCGCCAGCCACCAAAGGCGATGGGGTTCGCCCTCTGGCCCTGGGTCCTTCCCCCAAGGCCTCTGCCGACGTCCCCGCACGGACACGGAGCCAGCCCCGGAATGGCGGGTTCCTCCGTCTCAGGGCTCGGAAGTGAATACGGCGACGCCACGAAGCTCCTGTCTGCCTCGTTCTCCGCCGGTGGACGTTGTATCCAGCAGGAACCTGCCGCGTGTGTGACATGTTGTCTGACAGAAAGGAAAACCTCTGCATTCCCCCAGAAAAGCCTGATCATCTCTCCCTAGTCCTGCCTTCGCTCAGTCCCTCCTAGTTGCCCACCCATGTCAGTGGTTTTCTAACTGGAGGATTTTACGTCCCTGAACCCCTCACCCCTGGCCCTTGACCCACAAACGGACAACGTCCTTCAAACCGGTCAGGATGCCGGACTGGCCCACTGTGTGCGGGCCCTGGCGGTCCTCCCCTCCTTTGTGACCTCGGCCATGTGCCTCGGGTCCCTGTGCCTCAGTGTTACCACCTGAGCAATGGGCAGCGACAGGGACTGCAGCACAGGGCGGTGGGGAGGAGGGGAGACGGGAACGCCAGCCGCGCCCGGAGGACCAGGCGCCACGTGGGAACCAGCGTCCCTGTGGCCGTGTGGCCAGTCCCCGGGGGACATCAGTTCACTCCTCCCGGGCTGCTCCTCTCACCCTCTGGCCTCCGATTCCCGTCTTCTCGGCAGGAGTCCTCCCTCCTGTCCCCACCAGTTCTACTCCAAGGTCACCTCCTTCTTCAGGGACTGTCCCAGCTCAGGTCACCCTCCTCCCACCCCCACGCGGGGGACTGGCGGCCTTGTTTGTGCCCTCTCTGTCCCCCCATACCCCCTCCCGGCCCTGGGGCCAGGACCTGCCCAGCGCGTGGACCGGTGCGTCACCACCCCGGCCTGGGGGCCCCTCCTGGCCGCCGGGACCTGGGCGGATCCATCCGGAAACGTCCCGGGCTTTCAGTTCCCCAGCGCAGGGCGTGCAGTGGGCTAAGTCAATACTGGCGGAATGAAAAGTTTTCATTATAAATCTAATAAAAATCATGGCAAAGCATCACTCTTGTTGTGCTGGGCTTTGATTCTATCATTATCAGTTTAGGATGTTTATTCTACCCTGAAACTTTAAAAACCAATTTGAGATCTTCTCCTCAGATAAGGATTTAAAAGGGAAAAAAATCTCTTATTGGCTATTTGACTACATCAAATTCTTTTCTCTGAGAAGCCCTAAGTAAATTACATGTGGATAGTTTGATCTTCCACATCCCATTAAAGGCATGACCACTGAGAAATGCTCCATTGTTTTAGCATAACTGCAATTCGGTAAATATTTTGGATGTTTATTTGCAAAGAGATGGGAAGAACTTTATCTTAAAGACTCGCTTGGCAGGGCTGAGGGTCACCACTGCGCTCCACCACAAGGAAGCATCTGCGGTCCTGGGTTTTCTGTTGTTTGAGTTCCCTGCTCTTGAGAAGGTTGTTTGTGCCGGAGCCGGTGTGGCTCAGTGGTAGAGCATCGGTCTGCAGACTGAAAGGTCCCAGGTTCGATTCCAGTCAGGGGCATGTACGATGGTTGCGGGCACATCCCCGGTAGGGGGTGTGCAAGAGGCAGCTGGTTGATGTTTCTCTCTCATCGACGTTTCTAGCTCTCTATCTCTCTCCTTTCCTCTCTGTAAAAAATCAATAAAATACATTAAAAAAAAAAGAAGAAGAAGAAGGTTGTTTGTACATGTATGCTTTTTAACGCATCGCCAAGGAGAAAACGGGCAGCAGATTCCATGAGGGGAAGAGGCCCTCCCCAAACGCCCAGTGCTGTGTGCCCGTGTCCACGTCCTTCCCCCGGGGCTGTGCCGGCTGGGGGACACCTCCCCCGGGGCAGGCGGGCGACCAGAGCAGGCGGTTTCTCCGTCCCTGCGGCTCAGCATGGCCCGCGCCGCCTGGGTTCAGACAGACCCGCGCCGTGTCCTGGTGGGAAAGCAGATCAGAACGTGTTCCTTCAGGCCTTCCCCGCTCTGACCGCCGGTCCCACGGTGATGCCGACGTGTCTTTGCCACGTGCGATGAGCAGTCCCTTGTGGGTGCTCCTCCGTGGAGGGGGCAGGAATCCTGGGGCTCCAGCCTGTGCGTCTCCAGGGTGTGCTGCTGGCCGTGGGAGGCGTGCACTTTGTCGTACCTTTGTCCGAACGCTGCTCTTGTTGCCTGCGGGAATGGGGTCCTGGCGGGTCCAGGAGCCCCAGTGAGAGGGTGCGGTGGGGTGAGGTTTATTTGTGGCGTCAGATGCCACATCAGAGGCGTGCCCTGGGTGTCCACTGTCCGTCCGTCCGTCTGTCCCACCAGGGAAAGTCCGGTCTTGCCATCGTGAGGCCCAGAAGGAGGGCCAGTGTCCAGAGACCATCCGCCAAGGCCAACCCAGCCGCCCCCCACCGGCGGCTGAGCTCTGCCCCCGCCACACCTCCCCGGGCTGTGTCCACGCCACCGCGTGGCTTGCTGCAAGAGCCCGTGGCTGCTGCAGAACGAGCCAGCCCTGGAGGGAGACAGGCTCTTGGTGGCTGGGATTATGTCGCCTCGGGCTTGGGAGGGACCCGGCGCTTTTTCCAAATAAGCCATCAAGCTCCTACACTCCCATGGCCTCACGCTGGGCCCGCCTCCTCACCAGTCCATCTCCTAGATCTTCCCGGCTAGATCTCCTGTCCAATCCGATCCTCCCCCAGGCCAGACCGACAGGTCTCTACGGCCGCCCACTCAGCTCCTACTGCACAAGCGCCCCCCCCCTTTGCTGCCCTCCCCCTTCCAGGGACTGTGGGTGGCGGGCGGGTCCCGGAGTGTGTGAGGCCAGCGGCCCCTGCCCCTCCGTGATCCCTCTGCTCCCTCCTTCAGCAAAGCTGTCCGCATCCACGCCAGTGCATCCAGAACTGCTTTCCAATGTGATTGGGTGCAATTTTAGGTAATGTCTTGTAAAACACCAAATAACTCATGTTGTCATTGTTTCTGGTGCAATCATGTGACTTCTTGGAATTTCTAAGAGGGAAATGTTTTCACATCAGTTTAAAGACTATAGCACTGGACACTTTGAAGAATCCAGAATGTTTGGGCCAGACCGGGTGGGTGTCTCAGTTAAATGCAATGGACGGCAATAGAGACAACGTAGGCCACTCCTGAGCAGTAATAACCCTGTCGATACAAAATCATAAAGGAAATCATTTCACTTGGTGGGGAGAGGCAGAGGTTTTGATAAGTGAAAGCTGAGTACAACAGGGGAAAAGGCCAGTTATTTCCTGAGGTTTCCACATGCTTGCCCTCGCGTGAGAGCTGCGGAGCCGTCAGAAGCAGCCCCTCATGCCCTGAGCCAGCGGAGAGGAGAAAGAGCGATTCCCAGCGCGGCCAGAACTCAGGAGCGGGTGGTGGGGCCGCTGCGGGAAGGCGGGCACTTACCGTGGCCTGTGGAAGAGCCTTTCCTGTCTCCTCCCTTCCCCGCCCCCGTCCCCCAGCCCCGTGGGGACGTCCCGGGCCTCGAGGAGAGGGGGAAGAGCTCATTCTTCCACCCGGGCTCTGGGATGCTGGAGCCGGGATCCGTCAGGGGTGCTGCCTGGAGAAGCGCCTCACGCAGCGTGGACCGAGCTCACAGGAGCTGCAGCTGCGTGAGCTCAAGGTCGCTCGGCCGGACAGGAAGGTCAGGCGGTACGAATGGCTCTCGTGGGTATAAATTCACCGTGGTCGTGTGTCCTCCGGCGCCGCTGCAGGGATGACAAGCAGCCTCGGCACTCGGTGAAGAGGAGAGGCCCTGACAGCTCAGGGTACTCGGACGGGCATGAAGGCATGGGCCCGTCCTCGTGCGCAGCGTCCACTGCTGAGGGCTCCTGGGAATCCCTCACTTCCTCAGCACCGCGCAGACAGCGGCACCTGAAACTGTCGGAGACCGAGAGCCATTAAACAGGCGCGTGGATTTACAGAAAGCACTGTGTGTGGCATCACTGCCCGCTCACACGCAGTGTGACCTGGCTGGCTCAGCAAACAAAGCCACGGGGTGAGCATCTGCCTCTGATCCAGGAGGGCGCAGCTCGGCTCTGGGTCAGGGCGCAGACCCACGTGGTGGACTGGATCCCGTGTGGGGCATGCAGGTGGCAGCCAATTCATGATTCTCTCTCATCTTCGATGTGTTTATCGCTCCCTCTCCCTTCCTCACTGAAACCAGTAAAGATTTTTTTAAAAAAAACAAAAAACAAAAAAACCCCCACAAAACCGCAGGATGTCCAGTCAGTCTGGATTCCAGAGGAACAACAAATACTTCTTTTAAGTGTAAGTGTGTGCTATGTCATATGTAAAACATACTGAGACATGTTTGCTATTTATCTGAAACCTAAAGTCAATAGGCATCCTGTGGCTTGTCTGGCAACCACATCTCTAACCACACGTCTCACACATGCACGATCTATGTCCTGTGGTCGCCTACGTGACATGTGCCAAGCCACCGCATCCGTGAGCAAGCCCAAGGTCCCTTTCTGTGGGAACTGGAAGTTACGTTACTGGAGGTACCTACCACCCTCGGGGAAATTAGCATTAGAAAGTGGAATGTGAAAAGCATGCTGTATGATGCATGTATGAGGTGTTATATTTTACATTAGAGGCCCCGCTCACAAAATTCATGGATGGTCAGGGTCCCTCCGTCTGGCTGGCAATCAGGGCCAATCAGGGCCGGCCAGTCAGAGGGAGGGACCTCAGGAGGTTGGCTGGCCACAGGAGGTTGGTTGTGGGAGCACACTGACCACCAGGGGGCAGCTCCTGTGTTGAGCATCTGCCCCCTGGTGGTCAGTGCATGTCATAGCGATCAGTTGACTGGTTCTTCAATCAACTGGTAGTAATGGTCACGTAGGCAGATAGATAGATAGATAGATAGATGGAAAGATAGAAAGATTAGCAGATTAGCTCCGTGTCTGAGAGCCATGATTAGGTCTGAGGTGCGGACCAAAGAAATTACTGTTATCTGTTTTTTATCAAGCCCCAAACTCTCCACTCTGTCATGGCTTGTGTTTTGTGGACGCCCTAGTCTGATGAGATTTCTTAATTTTGACAGAGTTGTACCAGGAAATGTAATACAGATTCTCCAGCCACTTTAATAACCAGAAAATAACAGCGAAGGTGTGTCCATAAAAAGCAAACACCCGCCCACCTCACAGCTGTCACCAGACTGAGCTCTGCCGCTGCTGCAGCGTCCTCCCTGCACCCCAGGGTGTCCTGTCGGGTGTGTTTAATGCCCAGGACGTGCCATTTCCCGCGGCATTAACTCCAATGTACGCGGATTACTTCCCACCGAGGTCTCGCAGCCACCGAGACTGAGATAGCGGGGGCCGGCCTGCGGGTGAATAATTACTTTTCCTGTTTAATCCACGGCACTCACTGAAGTATGCGGACGCGTTCATACATGGCACGGCTTCTGCCCCACGTCCTAACAAAATGGCCCCTTCCAGGAGCCCGGGTTGCAGCGGGCCTGGTGGTGACAGCACGATAGGGCAGCGAGGCAGTTTTGTAATTAAGTCAAGCCGTTATTTCCTCCACAACCTAATTTCCTTTCCAGTCTCCCAACCCCAATCCAGAGTTACTGAACTTGAAACTTGCTGAGGAGGAGATGTGTGCTCAGCTCAGTCCCCCTCCGTGAGCTCAGGGAGCTCAGCCCTCCCTTGTAGGAGGAAGTCCCACCACGTCTCTGCTTCCTCCCTCCTCGGCCCGGTGGGCGGTCACACTCAGCGTGTTGCATCCTGGGAGTTCTGTCATACTCAGCGTGTTGGCATCCTGGGAGTTCTGTCACACTCAGCGTGTTGCATCCTGGGAGTTCTGCTGGGTTCACTCTCCTCCTCAGCATCCTCTGTCCAGATGAGGCGGCTCCAGCCCAGGCGTCTGACCCGCCGGGGCTCCGTGGGGAGGGGCAGGCCCGGGATTCTCATCTCTGGGAAGCCCACCCTCCCGCCTGCCCTTCCAGGTCACCTCGTTCAGTCCCACAGCCCGGAGTTTGAAGTTCCTCCAGGATTTGGTTCCTCTTTGACGGACTCTCCTCTGGCCGTGCCCTTGTGTCTGAGTCCTCCCCGGTGAAGCAAATGGTGAGGTTCCCGAGGGGCGCCCTGCTGTGTTCTTCTGCAGTCACCCGGCCCCCCTCAAGCACCCCAGCATGAGCTGAGTCATGGGGGCCCGTGGCGCAGTCTGCAGCTCCCTGAGTTTCCTCACGCTTCTTTCCTTCTCTTTCCGATGTGACGAGAGGGCACCCCCTGAGCTGGCCGTGCTCATTGCCCAGGTCCTGGGCCCACAGCCTTCAGGCTGGGCACACCGGGGCGCGGGCACCTGTCACAGCCTCGCGGTGCGAGCCACACGCAGCCCAGGCAACCCCAGCAGGATCGCAGCCCGGAACAGGGAGCCAGGCCAGGCTCCGGGCCCCGCAAAGCCAGGCGTGGTGAAACCCTCCCTGTCCCAGCTGTGAAGCCCAGCGACAGCGACAGGGACAGCATCGCACTGGAAGCAGAGGCCGGACCCGGAGACTCGGCCAGCACAGCGGGCCAGGCCTGCTGGTCGCTGGGGCGGCCTTCGGAGGCAGGAGAGCCCAGGCAGCAGGGCTAACTGGGATCTCCCCAGCACACGGCTAATGTCTTTCTGATGCGACCACGTTTCCCTGGGAAAGGCACCTGTGCCTGCGGGGAGGGCCTGGCGCTGCAGCGGGCAGACGGCGGAAACCAGGGCCTGCCCTCCCTCTGGGAAGCACCTGGGCACTTCCTGTGCACACGGCTCTACTCTTCTACTCGGCCAGCAGCCCCACCTGCGGGTCTAACCCTCCACCTCCTTGCTAATTAACCTCTTCTCGTGCACTCCATTTCCGGGCCAGATGCAAATGCGGACCGTGTTAGTAGCATAGAAACATCGTCCATGTTGTTCTATGATTTAGTCCTTGTATCTAACTTTGTCATCGCATTTTATAAGTTTAGAAATTGTAAATATTTGAAGAAGTCCTCAGGAGCACCCTAACTACTGAATCTGTCAGGGAGTTTACAGCAGCACAGGTTTTCCTGTTGTGAGCGATGGCTGGATCGTGCACCGCAGAGCCACACAAGTACCTGCGCAGATGAGTTTTCACGGGAGCCGGGGCTCGTGGGTGTGGCTGTTGTGTAAAATCTGTGAGGACCATGTTTGAGAAGTGAATAGATCTTGGGATTTATTTTTTAAGTTGTCATGCATTACAGAGCAATCTCAGGTGGTGAATATTGCTTCAATATATATTATTTCAGAGTTAATTTCCTATTTTTGGTTTCCATATATCATTGTGAAATTCTACAAAGTTCTACATTTTTTTAAAAATAGTCTGACCAAAAAAGACGTAAAATAGTCTTTTTTTTTTTTAAATCCTAGGCCGTGTTGAGGGGGAGTAATTGAGAAGTAAATTGAGTCACAATCAGAAACAAAGCAGTATTTGTGTTTCCATTCCCATCTGTTCTGCAGGAACCCCAGCGCTCCCCAAGTTCCTCCCTCAGCGGAGTCACTGTGCTCAGGACCCCACTGCTGAGCTCCCACTAGATTCCCCCCCACCCTCTCCTCTCCTGCTGCTCCCAGCGAGAGAGTGAGGGCAGTGGGCACTGGAAGAGAAAGGGCATCAGAGTTAGCGTCCTGGGCCAGGGCAGAGGCAGGGAGCTCCCTCAAGGATGTGGACATCCCCGGAGCATCCACTCTGCTTTCCCCCTTCCTCCCATGGAAACACACACACAGGAGCCAGCCTGGGAGACCTGAGCTGCGACGCCCCGGACATGCTACTCCCCGTGTGCACCTGTGCGACTGAGCCAGACGCACCCCGAACGGACGGAGAGACGTCCTCACCAGGAGAGCCAAAGTCCCCGTGTTTATTCCCACGAGCACCCACACCGACGACTTGTAAATGAGGCTTTCTGAGGTGTGAAATATTCACGACATTGTTTTCCCTTCCTAGCATTTGGGGAGGGCTGGGGTGCTGCCCACAGTCTTCACAGCACAGAATTGGACTGACTTTCAGTTTGAAAGTGAACATTTGACTCTCCCAGCTGCAAAGCATGTCCCTGTTTGAAGAAGAGCTGCCAGACATAAACCCAGACAGCTCGGGGCACACGTGGCTGGCTCCCCTGTTTCGCCTCCAGGAGGGCGGTGGGGTGCACACAGTCTCCGTGTTGTGGTCAGGTGCTCAGTTCTCTCTGGTTGCTCTGCCAAGCTTCTTTTGAACCAAATACCGTGAGATCCCAACATTGAAGCAGTGGCGACTTAAATGAAAAGTTCGTTGTGTTGCACATTTTTAAAATGGTGGGTGGTGATCAAGATACATTCGTTCTAGTAAATACTATCGTAAAATGAACCACGGCGCGTAGGTTCCTCGTGGCGTTCTGGAATCTCATCTGGAGAAGGAGAGGAAGCAGGAGGTAACAGAGTATGCCTGCAGAAAACCCTGCCTGTACTGGCTTGGGCCAGACAGACGTTCAGCCCTGGCTAGAGCGTCATCCTCATAGGCCAAGGTTGTGGGTTTGAGCCCCGGTCAGGACACATTCAAGATTCAATCAATGTTTCTCTCTCTCTCTCTCTCTCTCTCTCTCTCTCTCTCTCTCTCTCCTTTCCTCTCACTCTAAAATCAATAAGGAAGGAGATAGGCATTTACTAGTATTCTGTCTGTTGTCAACAAAAGCTTGGAGAGAGGCAATCTGACTCCTCTAAAGTCTAAGAACCAGGAACACTGGCCTTGCCCTGCTTTTCACTTAACTTCCTCTCATCTCAGGTGTCTTCCATCTGAAGATGGCGCCCAGCCCCGGGCGGCTGTGCAGCTCAGCTCCTCACCGCGTTCTGGCTGCAGGAAGGAGGCAGGGAGACGGCCCGTGGGGGGGGGGGGGCATTCACTTCCTTGTGCTCACTCTACTAGAAAGGAAGTAAAACTCTGTAGGTACTGCGTTTGCATCTGCATTTCCTTGGGTTGAATTCCTAGCATTGAAATAACTTGCTCAGGTTTGTAAGTATTCTAAAGTCTACTCGGGATACCCATCTGTGTTTCAGGAATGGTGGAGTGGAGGAGTCTGGAACCTTCCGGAGATCAGAGTGCCAGGAGTGTAGTCCTGGCCACCAAGTCTCTAGCAAATGTCTTTGCCCTACGGGTCCCGTGCCTGCAGTTTTCTCAAAGTGCCACTAGAGGGAGATCTTACATTTCGATGACACCCAGAATCCTCCCTGGTTGGTATCCGCCCCACCGCTCACATCACCCCATGATAAACCTCAGCCTTGTGCTGTGCAATCCACGGCCACCGTGTGAACGCGTTAGTTTGTTCTCAGCCTGCCTCCTGCGCGCGGAAAGGGGCCTTGCAGCAGATACAGACGCCTCCACGCTGGGCCTTTGTTTCCCACCTTGCCCTGTGGTCTCCACCCGCGCCGTCTGCCACAGACATCTCACCAGCAGCGGGTACGCCTCTTCCCAGGGCAACTCTCCGCCTCCCCCTAATCCCGGGAGGGGCGCCAGGTCCCCCTTCTGCTACCACTCGCCCTTCCTTTTCTCCTCTCCCTCGCTCACCCTTCCTTCCCGTCAGCCTCTCCTGACGTGTTGGCGGGGCAGCTCCTACAGGTCACTTCATCGGTGACCGCGGGGCGGGGGGGGCCCAACACGCCCTCAGGGACCACGAGGCTCGCTTTCCTGTGAAGCAGGAACATCCAGGCTTTCATGTCCACGAATCCTAAAACGGCTCATCTACCTTGGCCGGTACGTGTCAGAAGTTCAAAAACGAAGGCCAACGTAATCTGAAAAGCAAACAGGCTGTGTCAGTGGCCACATTGGAATCCATTCGCTGAAAAGCACAGGCTGAGGAAATGCCTGCTCACGTCCCATCACTGGGTCGGATTTAGAAGAGACAGGAAGAGGCTTACCACGCTTAGTCCTCAGGATGAGGGAAAGCACAAACCAAAGGGAGGGACTCGGAGCGTGGGGGGCGGGGACCACAGTGCCAGGAGCCAACGGGGCATTGACATCGATGGTGCGTACTGAGTGCCAGGCTGTGCGCCCAGCAACGTGTCTGCTGAACCTCCTTTTACCCTCGCCGCCCAAGGGTAGGCATGACTGCCGCTCCCAACTTACAGAGGAGAAACCCAGGCTCCGATGGGTTCAGCAGTTTGCCTGGGATCACAGAGTGCTGGGAGCAGGCTCCGTCCTCGGCCGGTCTGCGCTAACGCACGGGAGCTCAGCTACCACCCTCGACATCACTGTGAGTGCCAGAGTCATCTCTCTCCTCAGGCCCCAAGGGTTCAGGAGCAACTACGGGTCACCTGCCCACGAGGTGCCCGTCTCTCAGCCGCACGGCCGCCGGGGCTGGCTGGGCAGCGAGAAGGGAGTGGAAGTGGGCTGGGGGCTGAGGAGGAGCAAGGAAGACCCACAGAGGGAGAGGCGCTGGTCTGATGGCTCTCCAGCCCGTGGGTGGGCCCCGACTGGGAGCACCACCCTGAGGACACCCATCCTGAGGAGGGAGAGCCAGGTCCCCCCATGAGAGGTGGGCGCAGAGGGCCACGGCCCACCCCACGCTCTGCCACGGATTTATTTTAATACCAAATCCGGGAGGCCGGGGACTCAGCCACCAAGTTAGCGACCGGCTCCCAGTTAGGACCTGTGTCCTTGGTCTCCTCTGGGCAAGGGTGCTGATGAATCCCCAAATGACAAAAGCGTCTCCTACCCTTAGACTCATCTTTCATTCCCACCTGGGAGGCTCTCGCTTCTGCATGTCTTTCCGTGACAGTTATTCTTTCAGAGCAAGGCCTTGTGCCTCTTGTAGGTACTGAACCCTGCAGTCAGCGTTGTATATTAGCAGCCAGCATGGAGGTCTGCGGTCACCCTGCCTTGGCCAGCTCAGTCGCTCACCCTGAGAAAGCCGGCCTGATGCCCCTGCGGTCCCCACACGGAAGCTGTCACAATTTGCAGGTTTCCTTCCGCTTCGGTGACTGAACCGCCAGGAATGGCGTTGGGCTCGGGATGCGGGTGGCCAGCACCGTGCCCGGAGGAGGCGTGCTTGACCCCGGCCGCTGGTGACCGTGCGGTGGCCGCACACCGCTGAGGCGGGAGCACGCACGCCGGTGCCGGGAAGAGGAGCGGCCCCGCCGGGTGGCTTTCGCCTGGACCAGGTCCCCAAAGGCCTCCGGAGAGCTTGCCCTGGGGGTCAGGAGGCCCTGACACTGGCCCAGCGTGTGATCTCCGGAAGGTTCCAGACTCCTCCACTCCACCATTCCTGAAACACAGATGGGTATCCCGAGTAGACTTTAAAATACTTTTAAACCTGAGCAAGTTATTTCAATGCTAGGAATTCAACCCAAGGAAATGCAGATGCAAACGCAGTACCTACAGAGTTTTACTTTGTTTCTAGTAAAGTGAGCACAAGGAAGTGAATCCCCCCTCCCCCCCCCCCCCCCCACGGGCCGTCTCCCTGCCTCCTTCCTGCAGCCAGAACGCGGTGAGGAGCTGAGCTGCACAGCCGCCCGGGGCTGGGCGCCATCTTCAGATGGAAGACACCTGAGATGAGAGGAAGTTTAGTGAAAAGCAGGGCAAGGCCAGTGTTCCTGGTTCTTAGACTTTAGAGGACTCGGATTGTCTCTCTCCAAGTGTTTGTTGACAACAGACAGAATACTAGTAAATGCCTGTCTCCTTCCTTATTGATTTTAGAGTGAGAGGAAGGGGGAGAGAGAGAGAAACATTGATTGAGTCTTGTATGTGCTCTAACCGGGACTCAAACCCGCAACCTTGGCCTATGTGGATGACGCTCCAACCAACCGCACTCCGGCCAGGGCTGAACGTCTGTCTGGCCCAAGCCAGTATAGGCAGGGTTTTCTGCCATGTGCCGGGCAACCTGGTGTGGCCTGCCTGGCACATTAATGACGGTGTGTGTGGTAGGAGGGGCTGCGCCTGCGGGCACCTAAAGACAGAGGCCTCACTTTGGGCCCTCCCACAGCCCCCTCAGCCCCCCATCGCCCCCACAGCCCTCCACAGCTCCCCACGGCCCCCTGCAGCCCCCCAGAGATCAGGAGGGCGCCCACTGCTGCCCCATCGCTGTCCCTGAGAGTTCTGTGGAACTCGGAGTCTCTCGTGTGTTTCAAATCGTGCTCAGAGGTAAAGCACTCGTGTAATACAAGCAAATTGTGAAGAAATTACACGTGACAGTTCCAATTTGGGTTGATGGGGCTCTTTCTTCTGAAAGGCAGCATGCTCTGTTCCTGCAGAATTAGCGTTTTACTTCGCGTTGGCTCTGCGTTGGGTTTCCGAGTTGATGAAAGCGGGCTCGGGTACGCCCCCTCGGGACAGGAATGGCTTCGGTTTTACCCGGCGGGATGCCTCCTCCGCGCCCGAAGGCCGGGTCACGGCGCCAGCGTGATGGGACTCGCCGCTCCCGGGCCCCCGCTCGGAGGCCGGAGCCCCACAGGCCCCCACGGCCCCCGCCCGGGAGCCGGAGGGAGAGGGAGGAGGAGGGCCGTGCCGGTCTGCCTTGGCCGCCAGGCACCCTTCCTGCCGGCCTCTCCCGGGAGCCGGGCTTGAGTCCCTCAGCGGCTCACCCCCATCGGTGTCTCTGCAGAAAGTCCGCGGGCTCCGTGGGGAGCGCGGACCCGGGCGCTTGGGGAAGCTGTCCGGGCGGGAGCCAGTTTCAGGGATGGAAATTGTGCAGAAACCCAGCTCTTCCTTTCCATTTCTCAAAGGGCACTCACTGCTGCATGCGTTTTGCTGAATTGGTATTTTAATTGCTATTTCATTTGTGTTTAATTGGTATTTTAATTGTATGTGCCCTGCCCGGGCTCAAACCCGCAACCTTGGCCCATGAGGATGACGCTCTGACCACTGGGCACCCCGGCCAGGGCTGACATCCCGGAGAGGTGCCTCAGGCAGCCATGACATTCACCCGGTGCTCCGACTGTGAGCCACAGCCACGGGGCAGGCCACACCTGTCTCTCCAATCTGTACCCCATTCCCGGGCTCTGCAGCCCCTCCGGCCAACAGCCCCTGTGGCTCCCGGAAGCTCAGAGGGCGGGGTCAGGGGTGCTGCTGCCACATTAGAAGTAGATGCCAGCACTGGGATTTCAAACCAGATCATACCGACTGGCACCTGTGCTTCTCACCTTGTCACTGCCCTGGGGGTAAAACAGGCATCCTTTCCTCCCACTGTCTCTGTCCATCCAGCTGGCCTCACTCTCAAACCAACACGGACAGGTTACAGGAGAAAATCGCATTTTCATGCATGTGCTCAGGGAATTCACACAGCGTGAGCATCCAAAGACATGGCGTGGAAGGGACGTTTCGGACAAAGGTTCTTTCTGACCTTGTTCCCCAATAGCCGGCTGAAACCTTATCCCGGGGGCCCCTGCGTGGCACACCTGGCCCTCTGCGCCCACCCTGGGGCACTTCCACACGAGGCCCCGGAGAAAGTCACGTGCCACAGTCACAGGGATGGGAAGAGTCAGCACACCCACACCAGCCCCTCCGTGTGGCCAGATGGCCCGGTGGCCGCAGGGGGCAGCACAGGCCCAGGGGCAGCGGATGGAGAGGACAGAGCCGCTCCGGGCGGTTCCCTGGGCCCTGCCGCCGGCCCTGGGAGCCCGTCCCAGCCTCCGTGTCTCTTGCCAGCTGCCCGCTCCCCCTTCCCCAGCCACCACCCAAGGCTGTGCCCCGGGAATGCCCCCGGGGGAGAGAGGATCACCGCACCTGCAGCTCCTGCCAGTGCTGCCCTTGTTTGTTGTACAAACTAGACAGCAGCGCGCTGACCTCATCCCTCTGTAACCGATGTTGTAGGTGTCTTCCCCGCCCCCCACCACTGGCTGATGTGCCCGTGTCTAACTCCCCGAGCCCCCTGTCAGCGCTGCCAGAGCCTGGTGCCGCGGAGCAGGGCCCAGGCCTGGGCTGATGGGGGAGAGCACAGGCCGGACCCAGCACCCCCTTCCCCACGGGATCAGAGCAGAGCCCCCGCCCAGCCCTCGCCGCAGCCGCTCTGGAGGGGGAGCGGCTCCTGGCCAAACGCGAGCAGGTTACCCAGGAGCAGCTGTGGGCTTAGCCGCCCTCTGTCCTCCCGTGGGGTCCACGCCCTTCGTGTCCACTGCTGGGGGAGACAGCTGCCCCTCCCCCCTGTCAGGGGCCCCCCGTCCCCAGCGCGCCCCTGCAGGGCCATCACCCAGCGGACAGAGGGGCCGCGGGAGACCTGGGCGCAGGGGGCTTCGCCTCCGCTGACGGTCCCATCGCCCTCCGTGGGCTGGCCGCCTGGGGCTGTGCGTGCTCTGTCCCGCTCTGCCTTCGTGAGGCTCTCTGGGCCGTGGATCCCCACACAGAGCTGTCCGCAGCCATCTCCTCCTGGACCCTGACCTGCCCCGAGGCCTGGCCCGGAGGCTCAGAGCTCCTGCTAGGGGCGCGAAGGGAGCGGGTCCCCGTGCCCAGGGCAGCCCTCCTCCAAGCTGCCGACAGCACGCGGGCTTGTGACGGAAACACCGCTGCGTGGCCTTTATAAAGCATTTCCTCGTTTCACTCTTAAGTCACAGCCGGACATACTAGCTGGTTTAAAATAAAACACAGCCGAGCCCTCAGCCCGCGGGCAGCCGGCCGCTCGGGGCGGCCTGAAAGGCAGGAGCCGGCGGGCCAGCGCCTCCCACGAGAGGCCGGCCTCAGCAGTGTTTGTTACGTCCTCCTTGAACCCGGCCAGCTGCACACAGGCCTCCTCGCCATCCTTTCAAATCAGCCCTAAACCGCGGACAAAGGGCGAGAATCAATGGGCAGATTCAGCTCCGGTGCTCCGTTCCTTAAGCAACGCGCTCTGCTGGTAATGCGCTCTGCTGGTAACGCGCTCTGCTGGCAACGCGCTCTGCTGGTGCCAGGCCTCGCAGGTGACAGGCCTGGGGGGACGGGAAGGTTTAAAGCAGCATTTTTCCTCCACGGGCGTCTGTTTAACTAGTGTCAGTGAGTCCCTCGTGTGAATTGTTTCTTTAGCACTACAGGTTTTTCCACACACCCCTTCCCCCCGTGCTCCCCAATAAAACTGCCCCCAACCCGCTTTCCGTGCCCGTGACGGTCCTGGTGAAATCTCGGGGATCACACTGCACTGGGAGCTGCTGGGAAGGAGAGGTGGCTGAGTGACGCTTAATGGTTGGTAAGGGCTCAGTGGTCACCACAGACAGCGTGAATACCTTAGTGACCGCCTTTCCCTGATCCTCTGGCCCCTGGCCCGGCTCCCTCCACCCCTGCTTCCTGTCCCAGCACCGGTGGCTGCTGTCCCATCCCCGAGTCCCCCGAGCCCCGGGACCGTGACCCTGGCCCTCTGCCCCGCCCTCTGCTGTGGCCATCGGCGGGCAGTCCTCCCCTCCTCGGCTCCTCGGCCTGAGCATCCCCCCTCCATGGAGCCAAGGCGCTCAGGGCGTCCCGAAGGCTCCCCTCAGCTCCGGGGTCCGAGTCTGCGCTCGGCTGTGAGACCCTGTGATTTCGCCCTCCCTGCGCCCTCCGCTGAGACACACCGTGGGCCACATGCCACGCTCGGCTCTCACCTGCTCCCACCCGCCTCCAACCGTGAAATCCCGGGGCTGCTCCCAGGTGAGTCCATCTCTGACCCCACACTCCCGCCCGTCTCCGCTCCTCTGAGCCAGGGGGAGCGCCCGGCCATGACATCTCTGGTCCGGCCCTGCCCGGGCGTCAGGGAGAGCGGAGTACATGTCTGACCACATGGAGCAGGCTTGCATTTAGGTGGGTCATTCTGTGTGGCCTGAGGACGAGGTGGTACATTTTCCCGTGGCCCCTGGCAGGGAAAAGGTCCCCCGCCCGGCCTCCAGGGACCTCCCCTGCCCCGCTCTCCCCCTGGCTGCCCGCTGGGACTCCTCTTGTCCCCCCAAAATAGACTGTGAGCCCCTTGAAGACTATGTCCCACCCCTTCCTCCCTCTCTCCACCCCCCAAACCCGTGGTGCCGTGCACACAGCCCACACTGAGGGCCCTTGTTGAGCTGGTTCCAGTGAATCCCGAGGTGCCGGGCCCAGCAAAGGGAGCCACAGGCTCGCCTTTATCACGGCAGAGAGCGCAGCTGTGCAGCTGTCCGCGGAGGGCGGCGAGGGGTGGGGGGAGGGACAGGGAGGGTGGGCGGACGCCAGCTGACCCCCGGCCAAACCAGGTGCCGGGGGGAGGGGGAAGGAATTCTATAGTGAATGCGGGGGCGAGAGAGAATGCCCACAGTCCCGAGGATGAATCCCGAGGCATTATTTTCGCAGAGAATGCGAGGGTTCTTCGGCCCCTGTTGACTGGTTTGCGCGCTCTTCCTACAGACGCTTCCAGAAAAAGAGCCATTGTCCCTGTGCCGCGGCCGACACAGCCCCGTTGTCCGTACGGGCCGTGGGGCGCAGAGCGGAGGCCGTGGGGCCGGCACGGGCTGTCCCCGCGGGCCTCGGACAGGAGCCTGTGTTCTCCGTCTCTTATCACAGCGCTTTTGTCAAACACTGGGCCTCCCCGCCCGCCAGAGACAATCTGTAACTTGTTATCAGCCCCAGAGCTGTCTTCGTTTAAACTTGGTCTGCGCGTCTCCAGATGAGCACCAATGAAGGTGTTTATTGCGTTTTAGACACATTCAGGGTGTGCAGCTGGCTCTGCCCGGGGTCCGGGCGACGGGGACCGTGGTGAGACTTGGTGAGACACTTTGTCACGTGAGCCTGCCCCCGCCCCTGGCCCTGCCTGTGGGTCCCGGGCAGGTATGTTGGGAACATCTGGCAGGTGCTGGGCGGGGGCAGGCCCCTGTCACAGCCTTAGCATGTGGCTGCCACCCGGCTCCCTGCTGCAGAGAGGACGTGACATGGGCCTCCAACCCCGGGATCTGCATTTCTCAGAGCCCCCGACGGCATGGCTCCCGGCCATCTACCGCCTGACCCCAAAGCCTGGAGCTCACGCAGAGCCTTCCTGCTGTGGCCTGATCTTTCCTGGTTTAAAAGATCACACCTGATAGGACCTCCAATGGCTTTAACACAAATGAATACAGAGAACAAAATGAACAAGTAAATTTCAAACACGGGGCACGGAATTCAGCACTCCCTCCCATCCAAGTACTAACCAGGCCCGACCCTGCTTAGCTTCCGAGATCAGACGAGATCGGGCGCGTTCAGGGTGGTATGGACGTAGACAGAATTCAGCACTTTGAAAGCATTCCTTGTTGAGGGGATGGTGGCCGCCAGAGTCGCGAAGCCCCGCCTCTTGCCTGTGTGAATATCGGGGTACAGAACATGTTCTGGGGCTCTCACCGTGGCCAGGGGCCTCACTGAAGCCGGAAGGGTTCATGACTGTCGCCTGGCAGACGCCCAGAGGGAGGGTCTTCAGCTTTGTGTTTGATTTGTTTTCACGGCTGATTCAAACTTTCTCAGCTGTTGTGTGAGGAGTGGAGGTTGGATCAGCACTTTCACGGGAATTCACCTGGCGTGGCTGTAACTTCTCTTACGGGGCCCGGGACCCGGCCACGGGGCCGATCCAGTCGGGGCACCCAGACCCCAAGCTCTGAGACAGGCAGTTCTTAGGGCCCACGTGCTTTATATGAAACGTGTGTGCACATGCGGGCTTCCCCAAGAGCCACAAGAGAGACACGGGTACGGGGCCGTTAGCTGAGCAATCTCCTGTTTGGTTTCCGGCATCGCGTTATTTAATTCGGTGCCTTTTCCTCAAAGATGATTGTTGATGTTTTCATACTCAGTTAAAAGTCAAAAATTTACCAGAGCACCCTATGACGGGAGTATTCTACTCATACTTCAAATAAAAATGTATTTGAATCCATTTTTTAAATTGATTTCAGCGAGGAAGGGAGAAGGAGAGACAGAAGCATCCATGATGAGCGAGAACCATGGATCGGCTGCCTCCTGCACGCCCCCTACTGGGGATGGAGCCCACAGTTAGACATCCCCCAAGGGGTCCCGGAATGAAGAGGGTGCAGGCTGGGCTGAGAGGCCACCCCCCTCCCCTGCCTTCCGCACAAATTTTGTGCACTGGCCCCTAGTAATCAATAAACGATCATACAGGATTGAGCTCTGTGTTTCGCAGACACATGACTGGCAGCCTGCGCGGGCCCCTCCCTGTCTGTACCCGAGCCCCCTCTCTGCGATGTGAACACAGGGGTCACCCTGTGCGGAGCCCACAGCGCCCTGTGCCGCAGGCGCACCTGGGCTCCGCGTGTGTCTCCGTGCGTCTGACACGGCGGAGCCCTGCTCTTCCTCACCGCTCGTGGCGTGGCTCCGCTGGGCTCTCTGACAGACTCGGGGGCCCCGCCTCTGGGCCGCTCCCTTTGCCAATTCCGTTAAAACGGCAGGTGCAGGAAGTTAAACTAAGAGCAGGACCAGCCTGGACACCGGAGAAGGGGACCCTGTTTGATGATAGACCTCTGGGAATAAGAATTCAGAGATGGTGTTCTTTTATTCCTTTATGGCGAAGGGATTTCAAAATAGATTTGTACATCGGAAGCACCGAGGACTGATTCACGGACAGGAAGTTGTGAGGGTACATGGAGGGAGATCTCTCCGTCTCCGCCCAGTTCGCAGTCCAGCTCAGCAGGCGACAGAGCCAGGCTCGGGGGCAGCCTGGGAGCTGTGGCTGGGAAGTGTGTGGGGGGGGGGGGGCGGAGGGCGGCGGGTGCAGCTAGAATGTTCTTCAGTAGCGTTCTCTCTGGGTCCCACGGCATCAAGATGAGACTGAGGTGTGAGGAGTCGTAAAGGGAATCAACAGCCAGCCAGCACAACCTGTGGTTCATGGACGTGAAACAGGAAAACAACCGGACGCCCATCGTGAGTGGGGCAGAGGGGACCAGCGCTCCCTGCCCACCGGCTGTGCTGTGGGCGGAGGGGCCCGTCAGCTGTCGCCTCTGGAACATTCCTCACTCTGAGGGCCAACAGAGGGGGCCCCTCTGGGCTCCACGCCCACCAGATGCACGCTGGCCAGGCCCAGGCCCAGGAGAGAAGGCGAGGTGGGAAGCCTGCCGCAGCCTGCCGGCACGGACTTAGAGGAGACACGCGTGGCGTACCCCCAGAAGGCCAGTGCGTGGCGACAAGGCCGGCGGTGCAGGGGGAGGAGGAGAGGAGCCGGCGGAGGCGGGAGGGCAGGAGCTCCACGTGCTGGCCCAGGGCCTGGCGCCGGCCCCTCCTGGCCTCCAGGACTAATTTTAGTGGCTGTCAAATACTTGGACGGTGATGCCGTCCCAAAAGGGCCGCTCGGCGAGTGAAGCAACCGTGGCCTCAGACAGCTCCTCGGCGGGAGGTGGGCCCGGGCGGCGGGCGGGCAGGGGTGACCTTCCCGGACTCCGGCGGCCGGAACAACTGCAGGGTGACCCGGCCAGCCTGCCTCCCCGTGACGGGCAGGCGGGGGCGGCGTGCGCCTCTGAGAGCCTCGGGGCAGCCGCCTGCGGGCACCAGGGGGCCCCAGAGGCCCTGCGGGGCCAGGGAGGCAGGAGCAAGGCAGCGGGACATGGCGGGCAGGAGGGCGGGGGAGGGAGAGAAGTATCAACACTCGCACTTCTGAGCTGGACATCAAACAGCCCCCACCCCACCCCCCACTGGCTATCCGGATCTCTTGCAAAAGCAAGGCCAGGGGGTGGGGCACGTTTAAAGGGACAGCGCAGCTGCTACGGCCGCACCACAGAGGCCTGGTCTGTGGTCAGTGTCACTCATTTAGCAAACAGTCTCTTCCTCCAGCCCGGATTGGAAGAAGGCTCTGAGTCTCTGTTTTCTGATACGTTTAAAATCTGCTCGATATTGAAATACATGGCTAGCCCGGCCAGGCGGGCTCAGTGGCTGAGCGTCGACCTATGAACCAGGAGGTCAGTGTTCGATTCTCGATCTGGGCACATGGACATCCCTCTCACACTCCTGGACCACTGGCTCCTAATCACTCACCTGCCTGCCTGCCTGGTCACCCTAACTTCCCTCTCCCCCTGTTGGCCTGATTGCCTCTCACTGCCTCTGGGTGCCAGCTGATCACTCCTAACTGCCCCCACTGCCAGTCAGGCTGCCCCCAACTGCCCCCTCCCTGCCAGCCTGGTCAGTCCTAACTACCCCCACATTGCTGGCCTGGTCACCGCCAACACCACCCCTACCCCCACTCCACTGGCCTGGTTGCTCCATGCAGCCTGCTGTTCAGTCGTTTGGTTGTCTCTCACTAACCCTCCTGCCGGCCTGGTCGTAGGCGGCCATCTTGTGAGGGTGTGAGGGTCAATTTGCATATTACCTCTTTTTTATTTAGGCCTTTGTTATTTTCCATATAAACAGCTGTAGACGTACTTTCATCTCCACCCATTTACCTGTGACTGTCCCACCTCCACGCTGCTGTGTGCAATGCCTCGACAACCTAGTACAGACCTCCTTCTGCCTGAGAACGTTAGGCATTTGGCCACTGAGGGTAGAAAGTTGCAGTGTGCGCTCTGGGGTGTCTGCCCAGCCTTTACATACAGGGACCCTGGAGGGGCTGCTGGGGAGGGCGGGAAGGGAAGCCGTGGCTTTTGTAAGACTGAGGCCAGAGGATCTCTGCTCCGCTGTGTCTGCTGCCGGTTCTGTCTCCATGTAGCTTTTATTTAAAAAACGGGAAACCAATGAGGCCGCGGCCTTTTTCTCTAACACGGAGGACGGAACAGCCGTGGGCCTGCCAGCGCCGGAGCCCCGGGCCCCACCCAGAGGCGCCTTCCCTCCTGGAGCGAAATCAGAGCCTGGGCGCCTCCTCACCAGGAGATCCCTCCTGCACACACACACAGGCACACGCACAGGCCTGCGCACACATGAACACACACCGGCCTGCACACACGCACACGTGCGGCCCTCCCCGTGTCTGTGTGATGACTGGGCCCATGGTCTGTCACGCGCGCCTGACCCCACTCTCAGGCCGGCGCCCTTGACCTTGGCCCGGAAGCCAAGGGCGGGCCGTGGCACACGGCGCATAGCTGTGAGCTCAGGCATACTTTCCACCCAGCGCGGGCGGAGGAGGTTGGGTTTCAGCGGCATTCCTGCCGCCTGGATGGACGGCCAGGCCTCCAGGGAGCGAGGTCTGAGGTTAACCCCTTCCCGCTCAGAGCGGGACAGCGGGCCGCACAGACGGGCCGGCGGGTCCCGAAGAGCCCGGCCCTTAGCACGCCGTTCCTCTCCCGCCGGGGGCTCTTCTACCCGGCGGCCAGCCGTCCCGGTCGCTTGGACGCGGGGCCCCAGGCTGAGTCTGGGTGGAGGGTGGCTGTCCTTGTGGGGTCATCCGGCTTCCCCGGGGCCTGCGTGGCCCCACACGGGGTCCTGGACCCGCCAGCCCCCAGCCCCCCGGGTCCGGGGTCAGAGGGCACGCCACGCCCTGAGGTTCCTGTTCTGAGTCCTCGCCTCGCCTGTCGGACCTCCCACGGCCCGGCTTCCTATGCTCCGTACGACTTTTCCAAAAAAACCATGTGATAACGCCTTACCTTGTGATCAGTAAGACATTTATTAGAAAAGTTACAGCGACAGAAACACAGGGGGAAATGTTCTCACAGGCAGCATCAAGAACAAAAGTGAATGACACAATCAGTAAAAACGTTCCATCTGCGGACAGGGCCGAATCACAACCCGTTCTCCCACGTCCTCCGAGAGCCTCCGTGCTGATCCCTCCGTAGCGCGGGCATGTTTTAGGAGGAACCGGGAAATCGGAGCCGTCCACAGGGTCACGCCGGCCTTCTCCAGCCTCTGTGTGCAGGCGGGCATTCAGGCGCCTCCACCCCACCCCGGGCCACAGAGCACCCCCCCTCCGGCATTCAGGCGCCCCCACCCCGCCCCGGGCCACAGAGCACCCCACCCCCGGCATTCAGGCGCCCCCACCCCGCCCCGGGCCACAGCACAGAGCACCCCCCCGGCATTCAGGCGCCCCCACCCCGCCCCGGGCCAAGCTGGTTGACCGGCCTCAGCCACCACATCGCCTGCCACCCGGACCAGTGACCCCAACTGCTCTGCTTCACTCGTGTCAGTGGGGCCTTAACGTCCTGGGGGGCCTCGGGCAGGCCCCGATCCCATCACAATGCAGGTCACCCCTCCTCCCCTCCCCGATAAGGAAGGAGCAGGGCTTGTGGGGGGATGGGCGGTGCCTTCCGGGGTGGGGCGGGCCCTCGGGGCCAGGCTCGGAGCTCAGAGCGGGGCCTCGGACAGGGGGCGCTCCTCGGAGAAGCCGCAGGAGTCTGCCTGGCCGCCTGGCTCGGTGGTTGGGTGTCGGAGCTGGGAGGTCACGGTTTGATTACCGTTCCAGGGCACGTGCTCAGAGGTTTGCAGGCTCCGGCCCCAGTAGGGGGCGGGCAAGAGGCCGCGGATCAATGCTTTTCATCGTTAACGTTTCTGTCTCTTACTCTTCCTTCCTCTCTGAAATTAATAGAAATGCATTAAAAAAGAAAGTAGATGCAGGAGTTGGAGTGGCAGCCAAGGAGGGTGTGGGGGAGGGCGCTGGGAGGGGACAGTGGGAGCAGCCGGCCGGCCGCAGGCTGTGGGAGGCCTGTGGGGACAGCTGCCTGCGGGGCTGCTGCGGGGTGTGTCCCACACCAAGGAGGGAGCGGGGGGGAGGGGGGAGGGGGAGGGGGAGGGGTGCTGCCAGGCCCCTCCGTGGTGGCCAGAACAGGCAGTGACTGCCGAGTCTCTGAGCGGGGCCTCGTGCTGGGAAGGTCAGGCCCTCTCAGCTGCCACCTGTGCCTCCCGGCTGTTGGAAATCATGTAACTACGTGTGTGTGTGTGTGTGTGTGTGTGAGTGTGTGTGTGTGTGTGTGTGTGTGTGCGCGTGATTGTGTGTGTGTGTGAGTGTGTGTGTGTGATTGTGTGTGTGTGTGATTGTGTGTGTGTGTGAGTGTGTGTGTGTGTGTGTGATTGTGTGTGTGTGTGTGAGTGTGTGTGTGTGATTGTGTGTGTGTGTGAGTGTGTGTGTGTGATTGTGTGTGTGTGTGATTGTGTGTGTGTGTGAGTGTGTGTGTGTGTGTGTGATTGTGTGTGTGTGTGTGAGTGTGTGTGTGTGATTGTGTGTGTGTGTGATTGTGTGTGTGTGTGAGTGTGTGTGTGTGTGTGCGTGTGATTGTGTGTGTGTGTGTGAGTGTGTGTGTGTGTGTGTGAGTGTGTGTGTGTGTGTGAGTGTGTGTGTGTGTGTGATTGTGTGTGAGTGTGTGTGTGTGTGTGAGAGTGTGTGTGTGTGTGTGATTGTGTGTGTGTGTGTGTGAATGTGTGTGTGTGTGTGAATGTGTGTGTGTGTGTGAGTGTGTGTGTGTGTGTGTGTGTGTGTGTGTGTGTGTGAGTGTGTGTGTGTGTGTGTGTGAGTGTGTGTGTGTGTGTGTGCGTGTACCATGGCAGATTCAGGTCTTCCCTCCCGTGCTCCCGCACGCCGCCAGCAGAAACAGAAGGGACCCTGAATTGCCACCGCCGTCAGCGTCCCGGGAGCCCCTCCCCCCTCGGAGCCCCAGGGGGAGTGATGGCGACCGGGTGGCTTCCTGCGACGGGAGGGCAGCGGGCCCCTATCCTGCGGGGGCTTCCGGCAAGCAGACCTCGCCCGCACCTGAAGCCATTCACACCCCAAAGAGAATCTGCAAACAGCTGTTTGCCTGACCCTCCTGACTGGCTGAGGGGAGCCCCATGGTGGCGTTCGGACTGGAGCACCCGAGGAGCCGGCAGCAGGGGATCCCCACTCCACGGAGAGCGGGGCGGGCGCCTCCAGGCTGTCTCAGGGGCTGTGGAGGGGCCGCCAAAGGAAGGTTTGGGCCACGGAGTCTCGAGGCGCCCTGGGGATAAGCAGCTCTGGAGGGCTGGGGGACAGGTCGCTGCCTCCCGCACCTGCTTCGCCCCTCCCTGCCTGGGGGTCCCCCGGGGCCCAGGACGTGGGGGGCAGGCCCCTGGAGGGCAGGCGCTCCCCCCCCCCTGGGCCCGGGGGGCAGAAGGTCCTGCCCTCTGGAATTCATGGGACAGAATCGGTGACATGTTAAAGTGCCCGGGGTCACCCACCCCTCGGAAAGGCCTCAGCACAGGGCCGGCCTGGGGGCTCCGTAGACCATCGCTGGAAACAGGAGCGGAGCAGGACTGTCAGCCGGGTGCGGGCAGGCGCTCCCGGGAGCGGGGACGCTGGCGTGTGATGGTGGGCTCTTGTCAGCCGCACCCTGAGGGAGCGGGTGGATCGCGGCTTCGCCGGCCCCAAAGGGGAGCAGCCACACTGCAGTGAGGCCCAGGTGACTCCAGGCAGTGCTGTCCGGGAACCGCGATGGCGTTTGCAGGAGCCGGAGGGTGCGGGCCATCCCCCGCAGCCGGCACTGGGAGTGCGGAGTGAGAGAGGGCGGGAGCATTAGCGGGCCGCACGGTGACTCCCTGGAGGCAGTCACACATTTGGATAGGTAATCGATCGGCTACGGGTTCCAGGCTATTCCGTTATAAATTCTAAGCCAGCGCTGTGTTCGCACCGGATCCCGTTTTCTCCAAGGCGGTGTGTCAGCACAAAGCTTCCCACCTTCTCCTCCTGGATGATTGCTTTTCGCATGTGTACGTTTTTCCCTTTCCTTTTTAAACTGTGTTTTTATTGACCTCAGAGAGAGGAAGAGAGAGATTGAAACATCGGTGATGGGAGGGAATCCTCCATCAGGACTCCTGTGCGCCCCGCGTTGGGGATCGGGCCTCACCCCAGGCGTGTGCCACGCGGTAGTTCCCGCCGGCGGACAGAGCAGCCGCTGCTTTCGCAGGCGCTCCGCTCCCTGTGTGTGCTGTGGGCCACGGCCTCTCTCTGCTGGAACTCCGCCACGGCCCCACCCGCCTGCTGGGCTCTGCCAAATGGACCAGGTGACGAAGCCAGGGGGAGAAGTCCGAAAACAACGAAGGGACCCACTCCCACTCCCACTCCCACTCCTGAAATCTAAGACCTCACACTCCCCCCCGCCTTCTCCTTTGTCCAAGATGTCATATACGCCTGGTGTCGCTCACCGTTGCTGGAAAATTCATGCCTGTGTGACTTCCCCACACGCCCGGAACTCAATCTGATTTCTTTTTCTCGTTCATCTGTCTCTTAATTCGATTGTCAGCTCAGCTAGAAGAACTTAGAAGGTGGGAGAAAAAGTATCAACACTTAGTTAGCCCCCACCACTGTACATGTTTAATGAGCAAAGAAACGAATGGGAAAGGCCTAACATGTACAAGGTACACGTAAACCTCAAGCAATGCCAGGTCAGCTGTCACCCTCAGGAAGAGCTTGGAGAGTCTGCTCCTCATCAGCCCGCACTCCCTCCACGTCCCCCTCCCTCCTGCTCGCGGGGAAGCCAGCACGTTGGAACAGTGACACGCGCCCAGGTGATTAGCCCAGCGAGGCGAACTTAGAAGGCGAGGGGAAAACAAAGGTGGGGTCAGCTGTGTCTGGAGAAGCACGGAGACCAAACACCAGGAAATAGGCATTTTGTTTGGCCATTTTGGCACGGCGCTGGCGTGGCAGCTGCGTTGCCGGTCACGCCTCTGGCTTCCACCTGTTCTGTGCAGCGTCCTCGCTTCTAAACGGGATGCTGAAAACAACTCGCAACCCACAGAGTGTCTTCTTCGTGTGGAATGAAATGTAAGCTTCGTAGGAGAAAGGGAGAATTCAGGCTCTGTGTTTCCTTAATATCAATGCCCGGCTCTCGGAACGGATGTTCCAGTGCTGGTGGGAGAAAATTGGGGGAAAGTACCTTTCCACCGAAAATGCGCGCTAATGCGCGGTGATTAGGCGGAGAGGAGCATTAGCCGAGAGAGGGGAAGCGTCTCCTCATGCAGCAATTTCCCGCCCGGGTGAGGCTCCCTTCAGGAGACCAGCTAACAGGAGCGGGCGGGAGGCTGGCTTCCGGGGAGCTGCAAATAGAAGCGCGGGTCCGTGTAATCTCTAGCCGCCCTCACATTCATTTACTAAATAAGGCCGGGGCAGCATCGGGCACATCCTCCCAACACCTCTGCCCGCCGACGGGAGCCGGGCAGATACACGGTGATCCGCCGCTGGCATTTATCGGCCCGGTGGTGAGAGGCCCTGAAATAGCGCATCTTATCACCGGCCTCTCCGCAGCCGTGAGAGGACCCGGGGTCCCTCCACACAGAACCAACGTGACACCCACCCCTCCCCACCCCCACAGTGGAGGGAACTCTGAGAGGAACCCAGAAGGTGGATTTGGGTGGGTCAGGGTGAAAGTAATTGTAAGCCGCATTTCCCATTGCATCCATCTTGTCCTGAACCTATAGAAATGAAGAACCACCGTGGGCGGCTGGGTGTGAAGTGCAGGCAGACGGACGGGGGCCAACAGCATGTGCCTGCTCATCGCCAGGCGCTGGCCCCAGGTTTCCTTGGTGTTACCGCCGCGTAGCCTTTATTCTGGACGAATATTATGGCCGGACTGAGTGTTTGATCCCCTCACACCGATGTTTGTCATAGCGCGTGGAACAGACATACATCAGCCTGGTAATGACTGAGCAAGGTCCCAACACAGCCAACCCATAATGTGACACGAAGGAAATGCTGTGCTATAAATGAACACTTGAAAGGGAGGCCATTCCACACGGATAAAACACACAAACATGTGCCTTGCTATTCTGTGTGTGTGTGTGTGTTGTTTTGTTTTCTTGACTTTACCACTAGCTATTTTTTCCTTTTGTTGTTGTTGTTGTTGTTGTTTTTATTGTTGTCAGTATGGTGGATGTCTAGGTTTCTTAGAAAAGCCTCTGTGAAAGTCAGTCTCTGAGAGTCAGCACTGCATCCGCATCAGTGAATGAATCTGTGAGCCGGCCCTGAGATCTTCACGAGCATCCAACTGTCCGCCGCCCACTCTGATCTCCGCTGACGTCCTGGGAATGGAACTGTTGGCAAATGTCTCCGTGAGGACCATCATCGCAGTGAAATGTGCTTGTGATGCCCGGGAGTCATCATATTCCTCCATCTATAAAAATAAATAAAAATGAAACACTGGGCTGGCGGGCCTGGCTCAGGGGTTAAGCATCGACCTATGAACTACCGTGTTTCCCCGAAAATAAGACATCCTCCAAAAATAAGACCTAGCGCGTGGAAAGATAAGACATCCCCTGAAAATAAGACCTAGCGCAACTTTGGGAGAAAAACTAATATAAGACGCTGTCTTATTTTTGGGGAAACAGGGTAGGAGATCACAGTTCCATTCCCATGCAGGGCACAGGCCCGGGTAGTAGGCTTGATCCCCAGTGGGGGGCGTGCAGGAGGCAGCTGATCCATGATTCTCTCATAATTGATGTTTCTGTCTCTCTCCCCCTCTCCCTTCCTCTCTGGAATCAATAAAAACATATTTTTAAAACATTAAAGATAGCGGATCACTGAGACGAGGGAACAGACCATTACGTTGAGACTCTGACTGGAGCCCGGCACAAATTTGCTGCTCTTCACGAGCTTCATCTGTGACGCAAGTTCATTCCCTCCCAGGTGCCCGCAGAGCTCTCAGAGACGTTCAGGTGTTTTCATACCCAAGTCCCTTCCCTCCCGCAGTGCGTGCTGTCCTCCTGAGTGTAAGCGCGGCCCGGGACTCACAGTCCCCGATGGCTGATGAACACAAGGACCGAAAACACCCCCAGGAGAGTTCTCATTACAAACTCTTTCACCGAGAATAAAGCATTTTCTCTTTTTTGTCTCCTTTGGTTGCGTCCTCCCGTGCCTCACACTGCTTTCCCACTGCTTATTTTTCTATACTAGAGGCCGGTGCATGAAAATTCATACCCAGCCTGCCCCCTCTCACAGTCCGGGAGCCCTCAGAGGCAGGAGGCAACCTGGCGATCAGGGGAAGGTGATGCCCCATCACACCTCTGCTGCTGCCACTGCCAGCAGTGCAAGCTTCAGCCGGCCATGGTTACCTGAGCCTCGGGCAGCCCTGGGCAGCTGGGCATCTGCAATCCAAGGCTTGCCTGCACCTTGGGCCGGCCCCAGGAGGCTGGGGGGCTGAGGGGACTAGGCACCGCCATCTTGTGGCTGTGGGCGCCTCCATCTTTGAGGCGAGAAGTCAATTAGCATACTCCCTCCTTATTGGCTGTGAGTACTGCCATCTTTGCGACCATGTGAGGATAATTAGCATATTCCTTCTTTATTAGATAAGATAGTGCTGCTGTGGCAGGTGCATTCATAATCTCACCTGAATTCGCTTGCAGTTTTTGACTGATTCACTTGGTATTTTCTGGTTCTTAGTCATAAAATCTGCTAAAAAAGGAGCACCACTCTTTTCTTCAATATTTGTACATTTTCTCTTGGTAACACCATGGCCTACATTTCAATCGCAGTGGCCAGCAGTTACAACGATGGCCACCGTCCTGGTTTTGTGCCAGATTTTAATAGGAACAATCCTGGCTGACGAGAGCTCTTGCCTTAGCAACAGAGCCTGAGAAATGGATGTTATGTTTGTGACAATGCCTTATTTGGTATCTCCTATACGGCATACCATTTGCCTCCATAACCTTACAACTATACATTAATTTGACCCACTTATCATTTGTTAAGTATGTTTAATTATCTTTATTTTTAATTTCATTTTTCAATTATAGTTTACATCCACTGTTATTTTCTTTTAGTTCAAAGTGTGCACATAGTGGTTAGACAGTGATATACTTAGAAAATGCCCCCCCCCCCCATAGTTCAGGTGCCTGCCTGGACCATACACATTATTACAGTACCGGTCTGTGTTCCCTGTACCGCACTTTACGTCCTGGAAACTATATTGCAGGGCCAATTTGTATTTCTTAGCCCCTCCCTCTTTTCCACCAGCTCCCCCAGATACCCCACCTCTGGCAACCATGTCTGTCCTCTGTATCTATGTGTCTGTTTCTATTTTGCTTGTTTATTTATATTGTTCTTTAGATTCCACTTATAAGTGAAATAATGGTATTTGTCTTTCTCTCTGGCTTATTTTACTTAGCATAAAGCCTCTGGGTCCCGTCCATGCTGTTGAAAATATTAAGATTTTATTCTTTCTTGTGACCAAGTAATATTCCATTGCATGCGTGTCCCACAGCTTTTTATCTACTCATCCACGTCTGTTGGCGGGCGCTTGGGTTACTTCCGTGTCTTGGCTGTTAAAAATACTGTTTCAATGAATGTAGGGATGCATATATTCTTTTAGATTGTTGTTTCTGGGGTTTGTATATATACCCGGAAATGAATCTCTGGGTCATAAAGCAGCTTTATTTTTAATTTCTTGAGGAAACTCCACACTGCCTCCCACCGTGGCTGCACTCCCAGCAGCAGCACTAGGGCTCCTTCTCCCTCCCCCTCCCCACCCAGCTCTTGTTGTCCATAGAGTTCTCCATGGCAGCCCGAGAGCTCTCTGTGGCTTTAATTTGCATGAGTCTGATGATGGTGTCGCTGAGCGTCTTCCCATAAGGCTCTTGGCCGCCTGTATGTCCTCTGTGGAGTAGTGCCTGTTCAGGTCTTGTGCCCATTTTTTAAGTTGGATTGTTTGGTTTGGGAGTTGAGTTATGTGAGTTCGTTATAAACGCTGCATATTATCCCCTCAGGGAATATATCACTGGCAATGTCTCCCTCTGTCAGTACGTTGTCTTTTCACTTTGTTGGCCCGTTTATCGTTTTTCACACCCACGTACTCAGGACATACATGCCCCTTGGTTGTGGTGAGTTTGTCTTCCACTATACTGCTAAATCGCTTTAATCATTATCTTAGCAGTGTTTCATACGCAGGATAAGTATCTAATTTAAAGCTGTTTCTGCCAGGTTTCGGTGTCAGTGGTGTGCTATCGTTTAAAACAAGGCTCCTGGCAGCTTCTTTCTGTCAGAGGAGTTGGAATTGGATTAAATAGGAAACAGTCCTGTGGCCCTTGAATCAATTCCCTCCTGAAGCCACGTGGGTGCCACCCATGAGCAGCTTCGGAGGCACCGCTCCCTGCGCACCGCCGGCTGGTGGCACCGGCCTGGTGGTTGCGCCTCCTTGGCGGCGGATGTTGGTGACATTGTCCCAGGCCCAGGCCGGGAAGGATGTCCCGGAGAGGCGGTGAGGGACGTGTGCGGAGCTCGGGGCCGTGCAGGGCATCGCGGTGGAGACAGGGAGAGGAAGGCCTTGGAGGTGTCCTGAGAGGTCAGAGGTCTCTGCGGGAAGGGCGGCAGCTGCTAATGAGATCGCCCCGGAAAGCAAAGGGATTAAGGGAAGTGTCAGCCGGGGGCCCTGAGACCCCACCCTTCAGCTGGGCGGGAGAGAGCCGGCTCTTACAGACAGTGAGCACAGCCCATTTCCTTCCCACCCGCCTTAAAGCGGTGGCTCCCAACCTTCCTAATGCCGTCCCTTTAACATGGCTCCTCACGTTCTGGTGACTCCCAACCACAGAATTATTTCCGTTGCTACTTCATAACTGTCGTTGTGCTACTGTTATGAATCCCAATGTAAATATCCGTGTTTTCCGATGGTCTTAGGCGACCCTGCCAGCGGCTCTCTTCCACTTCAGGCCCAGGCTCGGACGAAGCTCCTAACCACCCCCCGGCTCGCTCTGAGCCCTGGCAGCCGTGCCGAGGCGGCTGTGGTAACAGGATAACATGAAAGTGCCACGCACCGCCACGGTCGCTGGCATCCTCTGTGGCGGCATCGGAAGGACCCCCACAGCCCGGGCACCCCGATGGCCTCTTCGCAGGGCGAGCGCTCTCTGAAGCTCTTGGCGAGGAGGAGTGTGTGTCCGCACGGGTAGCACCTTGGGCCGCGTTACGTCTGTGGGCGGTCTTTGCAAACCCAAGTCCTCTTCAGCCTGCACCTCCTGAACAGCGGAGCGCCTCCTGTCAGCCTTCCTTCCCCCTCACCACACCACGGCTGCCACCTGGCTCCACGTCGGGGACGCAGGCCCCTGGGAAGGCCAGAGCCGCGACGTGCCGGCCGCCAGGGCTACTGCAGGCTCAGCGCGTATCTGCTGGTCGCCGTGGAGAGCGCCCAAGTGGTGTGACTTTCAGTCCCCACAGTGTGGGCAGAGCTCCCATGCCCACCGGGGCCACGTGTCACTGGACATTAAGTCGCCACAAGTTCAGTGGGAGTTGGGGTCAGGGGAGGCGAAATGATGCAGAACCTTGAGCCGTCACGTCAGAAGGTCCCTGGGGGCCTCGCCGAGGAAGAGCAGCCCCAAGAGGCCTGGGAATGGGGAGCTGGCGGGCGGGGGGCAGGCGGCGCAGCCAGAGGCCGGGGCAGCGGCCAGCAGCCGCCCGCCCAGAGGACGGAGCCCAGGCCGGGCCACCCAGCACCCGGCTGCTGGCCGTGGCAGCGTGGACGTGAGCGGCCGGAGCCCAGCACGACGTGTCCACCGGCCCCGCTGCTTGCTCCTCTTCTCTCTTCCTTCAGCCCCCGCTCGCTTCCTGTCCCGAGCCGCGGCCACGCCAGGGACTGTACTCCCAGGACAAAGGAGCAGCCGTCCCTGTCCCTCGTCACATCCGGCCTGGTCCCCACAGGCTTTCCCGTCCCGCCCGTCCCGCCGAGGACAGGCTGTGCCCGGGGATGCGGGAAGGCCGGCTGGGCCCATGCCCACACCGCGGCGTGCCTGTGCCCATCCTGCGTGCTGGACGGATGCAGGACAGGCTGGCCGGCTGCTCTGCGGTCATGACCATGGAGGCCAGGTCAGCTCCGGGAGAGGGCACTCACAGCGGGAGGCTCGCAGGGTCCGCACCATCAGCCGTTACTCCGCTCCCCTGGACGTTCATTTAAAGAGAGAGATGGCAGGAGCATGGACCTGCGATAGGTCTCCTCCGACTCGCTCTGAGAGGTTAGATGACGGGTGTGTGAGCCCAGAGAAATGGCTGCCGCCTGTGTCGCTGTGTGAAGAAATGCACCGAGAGCTTCAGAAAAATGGAATTTCCCTGTAATCCTCTCCCTAGGAGCGTGTCTATTGAGTTTTAGAGAAAGAGGAAGTGTGTGTGTGTGTGTGTGTGTGTGTGTGAGAGAGAGAGAGAGAGAGAGAGAGAGAGAGAGAGAGAGACATCCATCAGTTGCCGCCCATACTAGCCCTGTCAGGGATCCAGCCTGGCAGAGGAGATGCAGAGAAACAGAAATCTTGGGAAAATATTTTTAAAATATAAGGGGGGCAAAAAAAAACACATTAAAATATGTAAAAATAAATAAATTAATTAATTTAAAAAAATAAAAATAAAGGACCATCTGAACGATAGAGAATTGTGGGAGAGAGAGGAGTGAGGGAAACCTGGAAACAAAATTCTGAGGCAGGAAACGCGGAGTGGGAAGGGGTTGTGGGAAGGAGGGGATCGGAAGCTGCTCTTTGGCTCATTGAGATTCCACCACCTGGGCACATCCGGGTGGGAGTGCTCCCCAAACAACTGGACGTTTGGCTCTCAGTAAGGTTTTATTTTTAATGACAGAGGTCGTACAGTGTTATAGTGGTTTAGCGATTAGACGCTTATGGAGCATAGGAAGTGATCCGGCGTCACTCTAGCACCCACGTAGCCGCTACATTACCGACTGCTTCCTGCGCTGCGCTGCGCTGGGCTGTGCATCCCTGGGACCATCCCACAGCTGCACGTTTGTTCCTCCTACCCCTTCACCTTTCCCACCCAGCACCCAGCCCCTCCCATCTGGCGACCGTCAAGGTCAAGGTGTCCTCCGCCTCCAGGATCCGTTTCTCTTCTGCTTGCTGGCTGACGTTGTTTGCAGCCTGGAAGAAGGAGCAGATTTCTGGGTCAGTGGGTTTGGGAGGGTGACGGAAGTCCTTCACGGAGGGGAGGCTCTGCAGGAAGTGGACAGAGGAGAGGTCAGAGGTGACATCCTGAGTGGCACCTGCATCCAAGGAGCAGCCGGCTCCCAGGGAGACCAGGAAGGCCCAGCGGGGACGTGGGGGAGAAGCCAGGAGAGGGGGAGGAGGGGGAGAAGAAAGAATCTGTGCAAAGGGGTGTTTCAAAAATGCCTCCGAGAGACAAAGTGAGAGAAGGACTGGAAGGTGTCCTGGGAGCTGGGCCGCGGTCTTGCTCAGAGGAAGCGGGCAGCCGTCTCGTCAGGAGAACAGAAGGCGGCGGCAGTGGGTGAAAACACTTGAGACAGCAGGTGTGGGCACCTCGCTCGAGAAACCTGATGTGTTGGGGCTAAAGAGGAGCCAGATCGGGAAGAGCTTGGGAGAGGGAGACACGTGTGGCTTGTGCTGAAAGGGAAGAGGCACAGCCATGTTCAATGAGGGAAGATTTAAGCTCCATGAAACGGAAGCACATACCTATTGGGTGAGGCCCTGAGGAGGTGGGAAGACATGGCTGAAAGCACAGAAATGGACGGATTTGCCTAGAAACCTGGAAGATTAGACAGTGAAAGACCTACTACTCTGTAAACTCTGCGACACTGAAGAAAGCAACTGAAGAAGATACAAACACAGGACAGCCCATGCTCATGTTGTTAAAACGCCCCTTACTACCTAAAGCAAAATACAGAGTCAATGCAATCCCTATTCAAAGGCCAAGGGCATTCTTCTGCGACTTATAACAACTACTCCTAAAATGTGTATGGAACCACAAAGTACCTTGAATAGCTAAAGACATTTTGGGAAAAGAACAAAGTGGGAAGTATAATACCCTCTGATATCAAAATACACTACAAAGCTACAGTAATCCAAACAGCACGGTACTGGAATAGATCAATGGAATGTGATACAGAGCCCAAAAATAAATCCTTGCTTATGTGTTCAATGAATCTACCACAAAGGAGGCAAAGATATACCATGGGGTAAAGACAGTTTTTCCAATACATGGTATTGGGAAAGCTGGGCAAATACACGCAAAAGAAAAATGAAATTACACCACGTTCTCACACCACATACAAAACACACTCAAAATGGATTGAAGACTTAAATTCAGGTCCCAAACCATAAAAGCTCCGGAAGAAAACAGAGGCATTAAACGCTCTGGCATTGCTCTTCTCAATGTTTTTCTGGATATGTCTCCTCAGACAATGGCACAATTGCAAAAATAAACCAATGGGACTACATCATAGTGAAGGAAACCAACCCCAAAACAAAACACAGAGACAGAAAAAAACACAAAAAACACCACAGACCGGATGGGAGAAGGTATTTGCAAATGACACAGCTGGTAAGAGGTTAATATCCAAAATGTAAGAGGAACGCATACAACTTAACACCACAAAAACAGACCACTAATTTTAAAAATGGGCAAGGACCTGAATAGACATTTCTCCAAGAAGACATACAGAAGGCCCACAGAAAAATAACAAGACACTCAGCATTACTAATTATGAGGGACGGACAATGAAAGCCACAATGAGAGGCCACCTCACACCTGTCGGAATGGCTGCCATCAACAAATCAACAGGTGCTGGCGGACGGAGAAAAGGACCCCTTGTGGCCTGCTGGCGGGAGTGCAGACTGGTGCAGCCACTGTGGAGGGCAGTACGAAGATTCCTAAAACCCTGAAAATACAGGTGCCAAATATCTGATCCCAAATTCCACTTCTTGGTATCTATCCAAAGAAAACAAAAACACTAACTGAAAAGGTACATGCGCCCCTATATTTACTGCAGCGTTACTAGCACAGCCATGATTTGGAAGGAATCTGGGTGTCCACCAAGAGATGAATAAAGATGTGACACATACTCAGCAAGAAAGAAGAATGAAGCCACTCTCTGTGGCTTATGGATGGACCAGCGGCATTATGCTGCGTGAAATGAGCCAGACAGAGCCAGACAAGTACCATGTGATTTCACTTACATGTGGAACCTAAAAAAAATAAATAAATAAATACAAGTGAATAAACAAAACTGTAGAAACAGACTTACCGATGTAAAGAACTAGCTGAGGGCTGCCCAATGGGTGGGGGACTTGGGAATTTTTAAAAATTCGAATAAAGGGGGAGGGGCTCGCTTATTAATATAGACATGTAGGCGGGTTCAGACAGGTTCTGCTGGGCCTGGGTCTCCTGGGTGGGTTCCGTTCTCTCCGCTGGATCAGAGCGAGTGCCCAGCAGACCCAGCGGCTCTGGGACCTGGCTCAGCAGCCAGCAGGAGCGATTTTGTTCTGCCGATTTGGTCCAATAGTTGCTACAACCTCCTGAAATGACTCCTTTAATAAATCCCACATCAGTTTAGAGCCGGGGGGGCGGGGAGGGGAGCTTCGCCGCCCCACCTCACCAGGAGGTAAGAGGGCGGGGAGGTGTTCCTGGCACGGCCTGTGCTCTCAGCAGCGCCCGCTCCCTGTCGCTCTGGCAGGTACCCGTGTCTCCTCCCAGGTGCCCTTTCACGGGCCACTGGCATGTTCTGCTGGGCTTGAAGCCTGGAGGGAAGCTGCCATCCCTGGGCACTGAGCCTGCTGTAACCTTCCGGAGACGGGGTCAGCGGGAACCCCTTCCCCCTCCCATGTACCCCCTGTCTCCCGAGGATCAGCCACTCGGCTTGTGGAGGTGGGTTTTGTGATTGGAAATTTGTCTCAATCATACTGTTTTCTTTTATAGGAAATATCTGCTTTTAAGCTCCTCGTGATCCTCCCCTCTGTGGGGGCTCCCTCATCGCCGCCCCTCCTCTGAGTGCCCGGAACCAGCAGGAGAGCTCGGCCTGAGGCTCGCAGCTGCCGGGGCCTGGAGGAACGGGCGGGAGCATCGTGCGCCTCCTCCGCCGCGTTTCTCTCTGGGATTTTCCGTGAGGTCTCCTAAGGCTGTCATGCCGATGTGATGGAGATTCGATTTTAATTTTTCAAGATCCCTCTACCGTCCTCCCAGGGGACCCTTACCGGATACGGTTTCCTTTTTGAGTTCTGCCCGCAGCAGGCGCGTTTGCTTATAGCTGAGCGGGCGTTCTATGACCGCCAGACGCCGCTTCTGAAGGCGAGGCCCGGGAACCGGCAAACCGCCTCCCCACGGCGGCTCCTGAGGGCCGGGCCCACGCACCGCCCCCTCCGCGGCTCTGTGACGCGGGAGTCACCGGCGGCAGGTGCCGCACAGGTGCCGGGCCGCCGGTGGGAAGTGTTATCTCTCCGCTGCCAAAGCACATCCTTCTCTCTCCTTTTTAATATAGTTTTATTGATGTCAGAGAGGAAGGGAGAGAGAGGGAGGGAGAAACAGAAACATCAGCGATGAGAATCATGGACTGGCTGCCTCCTGCACGCTCCCCACGGGATGGAGCCCGCAACCCGGGCCAGTGCCCTGAGCGGGGATGGAGCCCTGACCTCCTGGGTCCCAGGTCAACTCTCAGCCGCTGGGCCTGGCCGGGCGGGCGCGTCCATGTCTCTTCACACCAGACCCAGTGTCGCCACCGTGGCTTCCTGAGCCGCACTGCCCTCCTCCGAGCCGGGCGCTCCCCCTGCCGTCCAGGTGCTCCCCCTGACGTCCAGGTGCTCCTCTGCCTGCCGTCGGGACGCAGCTCTGCACATGCGTGCGCATCTAGGGCCAATCCCCTCTGGGGAGATGCTGTTTGTGAAGGAGAAGCGGGCTGGTTCTCCTCGGTGTATTTATCCCTACGCCCGGGTGCTTCTGAGCGCTCCGTAAACACGTGCCTGCTGATGAACTAAAGATGTAGTCTCCCGTGGATGCCAATGCAGTCCCCTCACCTTCTAGCTCCAGTGGGTCAGTGCCAGTACCTGTGTCACACAAGATGCTGAGTCTCCGCACACCCTCAGATCAATAAACAGCACAACTGCCCGGCCGGTGTGGCTCAGCGGTTGAACCAAGAGGTTTACTAGTTCGGTTCCCAGTCGGAGCACATGCCCAGGTTTTGGGCTCCACCCCCAGTAGGAGGCATGCAGGAGGCAGCCGATGGGTGTTTCTATCTCTCCCTTCTCCCTTTCCCTTCCTCTCTCTCTCTCTAAAACATATATATATATATATATATATATATATATATATATATATGAGATTGCAAGGGAGGCAGAGGAGATGGGGAGATGACAGTACTGGCCCTCTCTCTGGGGGCTGTTGGGTGGTTGGGGGCCATGGATGAAAGGTTTGGAGATACAATACTGTGGAGATGCCTCCCGTTATTGATCAGCACGATGACTGTCATCAGCCTTAAACACTGAGGTGTTCTGGGTGTGTTGATGGGGAGTCGTTTTATTTGGGGGCGGGGGCGGGGGATAAGCTTCCTTCTCTTCAGTCTGACATTACGATTTTTGGTCACATGATTGTTTCATAAAATTATATTGGGATTGCATGCAGCCTGATTCAGCAGCTTTATTTTCTGGGTAGAGACAATCTTACATAACTGGATTTCTGTCTTAGCTAATATGTTCTACATAAACATTTTCCACCAATATAGCTAATTTGACCAGATGTTATTAAATAAGGAGAAACTCTAGCTTCAGTTCCCCTTTCCCTCGGCTCGGGCTAAACAGAAGCCCGCTTTGTGGGGAATGGATGGAAGGTCGGCCCCGCAGCATCATTCAGGGAACAGTCCTGTTCTTCTGAGACAAAGGGAGTCGGCCTGGTCCCTCTTTCGGCCCAGCTCCGGCCTCTGGAGCCACATTTCTGTTCTCATAAGATCGTTCCTCTGAAAAGACGTTGAAATGCCATAAATTACATTAGTGTAAGGTCACAGATTAATCACTCTATAGCCTGCTTTCCCATGAAAACTCTTTCTCTATAGAAATTCAGCCACAAAGTGACCCAGGCTGTGCGGTGTGATGGGTTATTCCTGCCGGCCCGCGGGCGGTCTAACCACGCTGTTAGGAAAAGAGCCCGTTGTCCTGTTTGCCATCAATGACGAGATGCTTTTCCGGAACCTCTCGTGTCCGTTATTCCTGCTGCGAGACAGGAGCATTTCACGTGCTGGTGAAATCCATCCGTCCTTCCCTACAGTGAAAGGCACGCCTGCAGGAGCGGCTGTCAAAGGGAGTCTTTTGCCCTAACCGGTGTAGCTCAGTGGATAGAGCGTTGGCTTGAGGACTGAAGGGTCCCAGGTTCGATTCCAGTCAAGGGCATGTACCTCGGTTGCGGGCACATCCCCAGTAGCGGGTGTGCAGGAGGTGGCTGATGGATGTTTCTTTACGTGAGACTGCCGTTCCAGTTCCTTCTCGATGCTGAGAGAGAAAAGGCCAGTGGGCCCAGCCTGACCTGAGTCCATTTTACTCACAAGTGAATCTAGGACCCACATTTCCATAACCTGTCATTCAGGAAGGTTCTCCATGGCTCCCTCTCTGATTCCATTATGCTACACACACACTCACACACACACACTCACACACACTCACACACACACAAACACACACACATACACACACACTCACACACACACACATACACACACACACTCACACACACACACTCACACACACACTCACACACACACACAAAATGGGCACTGACTTAGGAAAATAGCTCAATGGACGCATTTTATACAAAAGAGAAAACGATGAAATCCCATGGATGCCAGGACGGAAAGCTGGCCCCTAGCACGGAGACAGTGTGGTGCCCAGCGGCTGGAGCCCTTCGCGTGCAGCAGCGTCAGGGAGGGGGAGGCACGTGGGGAGTGTGTGTGTGTGGGGGGGGGGGACAGAACGGCCGGAGGACGGAGGCTGCTGGGTGAAGTGCTGCTGGGAGGGAGGCTTTCCGCGTCATCGCACCGGAACTCGCCCCTGGATCCCGGGTCCACGCCGGGCGGTCCAGCCCTCAGGGCTGGTGGCCTCGGGACCAGGAAGAGACACTCTCAGCACCGTCC
Source organism: Nyctalus aviator (assembly GCA_036971965.1). NCBI lineage: Eukaryota > Metazoa > Chordata > Mammalia > Chiroptera > Vespertilionidae > Nyctalus > Nyctalus aviator. The sequence continues at coordinate 1,914,761 of CM072925.1, read as the reverse complement.
TCAGGACGTCCCTCCTCTGCGCTCATCCTCTGAATAGCTCTACTTTGAGTTCTACTGACTTTCATCCTGATGTTCTCGGTGTTACGGATGGAATGTTAGACTTCCCAGAAAATGTCTCTCCTGAGAAAAGCTCCTCCAAATGTTGTGTCTCCTCTTCTTCTGTCCGGCATTCTTGTTTCCCTGTCCGTCCTCCTTGGACAGACTCATCCCGCCCTTCACCGCCACCGCAGCGTGTGCCATTGTGGGGAAGCTTTGTTGTCTTTACCAACGTGTGTCCACTGTCAGCGCTTCGCAGGTGGTAAACGTACGTTTAGTAAATGAGTTGAAAGAAAGCCTTTCAAATTTCAACCACATCCCTCGATAAATGACTTTAAGTAAGGCACTTATTCTTTCTGAGACTTTGCTCACTTATAAAGCGGGTCCATGCTATCTCTGTGTGGGCTGTTGTGATTTTCTAGCCTCTGGGACATCTGTCCGCACATTGTGCTGGTGACTCAGTGTTGGCACTCAGCAGCTATCCCGTCTGGAGTAAGTTTTCTTCTTTTCACATGATCTTCTGAAGGAACCGGCCCAGCTGCCTCTGAAAGAGGACTCCGGGGTCCACATTTCCGTGTTGGATCACCCCTCCCCGATCCAGGCCTGTGGGAATGAGCTCTGTCAGCGTCACAGCCAAGAATCCCCACATGGACCCCTAGCTGTTTCTCCCCCAACGCAGGAGTCTCTCCTGTCACTCCTCATCCTTCCTGTCGTCATGACTTGCAGTGTGCACAGACCTCTCCCACTTCCACACACACTCACACGTACACCAAACACTGCCCTCTCACCCACACCCACACCAAACACTGCATTCACACCCACACCCACACTCACATCCACAGTCACACTCAAACTCACATTCACACTCATATCATACCCACAGTCACATTCATACCCACACCTACACCAAACACTGCCCTCACACTCACACCCACACCAAACACTGCATTCACACACACACCCACACTCACATCCACAGTCACACTAAAACTCACATTCACACTCATACCCATAGTCACACCCACACCTACACTGAAAACCACACACATCACATTCACACTCACAGTCACACCCACATTCATACTCATACCCACAGTCACATTTATACCCACACTACACTAAACACTGCCCTCACACCCACACCCACACTCACATCCACACTCACACCCACACTCACATTCATACCCACAGTCACAGTCACACGCACACCTACACTGAAAACCACACTCACACTCACAGTCACACTCACACTCACAGGCACACTTACACCCACACCCACACCCACACCCACCCCCACACCCACGCCCACCCCCACACCCACGCTCCCACACCAGGACTGTGCTTGGGAGGCAGCGGTTCTGCCAATGTGGCTAACCTCAGGGCAGTTGCTAGGCTTTTGTTTGGTGAGTGGGCGCCGATGCGGGGATGGGAGACCGGGTGTGGGAGGAGGTAGAGGGTGCTGGGGTGCAGGTGCATAAGGAAGACACCGATTGGGAGGGACGCTGGGATGGATGGAGAGAGGAAAATTAAGGGAAGAGCAGAAAGGACTTTAAAGATTTAGGAAAAGCTGGGCTGCCAGAGGAGAGCGCTCCACGTTCCGTTCACAAAGCCCCCACAAACCCACCGTGTCTGACGCTGCTCTGGGTGTTGAATTCCCCAAACTGTCCCTGAAGACTGAGTGAGGTCAGCGTGCCTGGGAGGTCCGCCAGGCGGGTTGCCTTTCTGTCACCGCCGTTGCTTCTCCACCTGTGGCAGGCGTTCCAGTCACCTGTGACCCCTCCCTCCCTGACGCCCCCTCTGTCCTCTCAGGCTGTGTTCTCAGTTGGGTCCTAACTGCTAATCCCACCTCCCCTTCTCCTGTTTTAGCTTCAGGCTCTTGCGAGGTCAGACATCTTCATATGCAAAAGCCATTCCCCCCAGAGTTCTCGGTTCACTTGCGGGACCCTCTGAGCACTCCTGGGGGGCGGGGGGCACAGGGAGGCGCCCGGGGCAGGGGCAGGGCCCTGGGCACCAGAGGGCATTCCTGTTCCCCAGTCCCAGCTCTATCCCTGCAGCTGGGTGGCCTTGACCCAGTTACTTCCCGTTGAGGGACTGGCTCTCGAACAGGTTGGCCCATCGCCCGTGAGCCGGTGCCTCCTCTCTTGGTTCCTTTTTCATGATCCAGAAAGATCGCTCATGACTCCCATTTGAAATTTCACAAAAGAAAAAGTTGGACTTTCTAAAATCGTTTTCTAATTCCCTTTGAAATGCAACCAAAGAATGTCTTTGATATATTGATCTGGCAATCTTTCTTTAGATCTTCATGGAAATTATATGGAAAAATTGATGTTCAATATTTTGAAGCATGCTTTCTAGTCAAAGATTTTATATACCATATAGATATCATCAATGAAAAGAGGGATGAAAGAAACGGGACAGCCAGTGTTGTGCCAATATGGAGGGAAAGTTTCATTTAAACGTATATGTTCTCATTGGAAGGAAATCAATAAAATACCCAACTAGACAGTTATATATATACTAGAGTCCCAGTGCACAAAATTCGTGCATGAATTTTCTGACCACTGGCCTAACTGGTTTATTCGAGTTAAAGTGAGTTTTGTAGGTTTTTGTTTTTTTTTACCAATTACGTTAGCAACAGCTCTAAAAATATAATGTTCCCTTCTCCTCGAGCTGTAGCGACCAATTTCATCCAGGCAGCCGAAGACCTTGGCTCCGTGGTCAGAAAATTAAACTGGGCTCATTCACAGCCAGAGCCTGGCCCTGCCTGTGGGAGCTGCTGCGTGGAAGTCTCCTCCTCCTCTTCCTCCTCCTCCTCCTCGCAGCCTCTGGGTAAATGGTGGTCCCCAGTGAATTGCTCTCCAAGCTCACCACTGACGGGCCTGGCAGCACCTTCACCCCTGAATTACCGCCACAGTGTGTGTCTCCAATGGAAACCACGTATGTGATAGAGCCCCATGGACCTCCCTACACACACACACACACACACACACACACACACTCACACACACTCACACACACACACACACACTCACACACACACACACACACACACTCACACACTCACACACAAACACACACGCACACACTCACACACACACACACACACTCACACACACACTCACACACACACTCACACACACACACACACGCACACACTCACACACACACTCACACACACACACACACAGACACACACACACTCACACACACACACTCACACACACACACTCACACACACTCACACACACACACTCACACACACACACACACACACTCACACACACACTCACACACACACACACACACTCACACACACACACACTCACACACACTCACACACACGCACTCACACACACACACACGCACTCACACACACACACAGACACACACACACTCACACACACACTCACACACACACTCAAACACACACACACTCACACACACACTCACACACACACACACACACACACACACTCACACACACACACACACACACTCACACACACACTCACACACACACTCAAACACACACACACTCACACACACACACACACACACACTCACACACTCACACACACACTCACACACTCACACACACACTCACACACAAACACACACGCACACACTCACACACACACACACACACTCACACACACACTCACACACACACACTCACACACACACACACACACACACACACACTCACACACACTCACACACACACACACACACACACACACACTCACACACACACACACACACGTGTTCCTCGGTGCCATTCAGGTGCGGTGGGACGGGCACTGGCCGCCGGTGGTGCCATCGCTGCAGCATGTCCCCGGCCACAGGGCCAGTGACCGGCCTGCAGGTGCGGGAATGGCTTTTCCGATAGAAGCCAGAGACAGTGTCCACCGGAGGGGAGGAGGCGGGACAGCACGCCGCCCTGCAGGTCAGCAATGCTCACACGGAAGGAGAATTAGTGCCGGTCACCAGGCCGCTCGGGCCTCAGCGGGCTCGGCGAACGAGGTAACCGCCGGGAAGGTGCAGGAGGAGGAGCTGCACACCTTCCCACGGAGCACACGCCGCCCGTGTCGCTCACAGGGACATCTCTCCACTCCGCACGGAGAGCCGTCTGTCCTCCTCCTACTGGGGAGGAGGAGATGTCTGCAGATATCACCGGGAATGGCTCTGCTGGTGCTCAAATGAGTTCAGCTGCAGCCGCCATGTAAATGGGTTTCAGTCATGAATTGCAAATCTCAGCTGAGATGAGCGTTGTTGTGCTGGCTGTCTGGAAGCAGTTGTCCTTCTCCCTCCGACGCCGCATGCTGGGGGGACGGGGGGAGATGCTGGGGGGACGGGGGAGATGCTGGGGGGACATGGGGAGATGCTGGGGGGACGTGGGGAGATGCTGGGGGGACGGGGGGAGATGCTGGGGGGACGGGGGGAGATGCTGGGGGGATGCGGGGAGATGCTGGGGGGACGGGGGGAGATGCTGGGGGGACGGGGGGAGATGCTGGGGGGAAGGGGGGAGATGCTGGGGGGACGGGGGGAGATGCTGGGGGGACGGGGGGAGATGCTGGGGGGATGGGTGGAGATGCTGGGGGGACGGGTGGAGATGCTGGGGGGACGGGTGGAGATGCTGGGGGGACGGGGGGAGATGCTGGGGGGATGGGGGGAGATGCTGGGGGGATGGGGGGAGATGCTGGGGGGACGGGGGGAGATGCTGGGGGGACGGGGGGAGATGCTGTGGGGACGGGGGGAGATGCTGGGGGGACGCGGGGAGGGCACGGCGCTCGCTCTTCAAACAGGCCGGGTTTGTTCAGATCTGACTCACCCGGGCCCACGGGGCCTGCCCAGCTGGCCTCTGCCCCGCTGCCACTGGCTGCTCCCGGGGCTGGATGCCACGGCCCTGTTACTAAACAAACGTCCCTGTGCCCCCCCTTAACCCCCTACTCCTCCCCCCTCCCCCGCCCCCCTTACCCCCCTCTCTCCCGCCCCCCCCCTCGGCGCCCTTGGCAGCTGGCTGTCGCCGCCGACCCGGCCGCACACCAGCACCGCCAGGACCCGAGTGCCCGGGCAGGGAGCTGCCGGGCCTGGCACCGAGGACCCTCCGCCTGGAGAGGGTGTGGCCGTCCCTGCAGCCCGGGTGGCAGCTTCTCCAGGCGGCCACGCACCCAGGGCCTTTGGGGGTTCGTTTATACTTAAGCCAGGCAGTCGTTGATTATCATGGCTTCATCTTTTAGAGTCTACTCTGAGAGTACTTTTCAACTTAAATCCATTCTGTACAACAAACTATTGCTCTTTCAGAAACACGCAATTATACCTGAATTAAAATTACAGCCGAAAGCAAGATTTGATTTAGCAGGTTATGAGGCTGGGCGTGCTTTTAATGTTAACCAGGGAAGACGCTGGCTAAGGGTGACTTTGCGCATCCATCTGTCTGCTCAGAGCAGGCCCCTCTGTCCGGGCGGGGAGAGGCGCTGTCAGAGCCGGGGCTGGGCCGGCTCGGAGGAAGCAGAGGTAGCAATAAGGCCGCTGCCCTCCCTCCTCTGCGTTCATCCCCTGGGGGCGCTCCCCCAGCCCCTCACCTTCTACACGTCATATATATATATATATAATTTACCTAATAAAAGAGTAATATGCAAATTAACCATCACTCTGCTACACCCACCAGCCACGCCCACCAGCCAATCAGAGACTGAGGGTCTTCAATGGCACCTGTGGGCGCTGCAGCCACCATGGGGCTCTGCTGGCGCCTGCCTCTGTCCAGCTCCTCAGTAAACAAGCTGGCAGTTGTCCCCCAGCCTGCAGGGGCTACGCCCCCACTCCCACCATATTCTGGAACAAGTTTCCCTTCCTTCTTCCCTCTGAGAGGGTTCTCTGTTGGACGTGTTAAAACCAGAGTCTGTGTAAGGACGCACCTCTGTGACACTGACACAGGGACACAGTGCATACACCCTCCCTCCTCCCTCCCTCCTCCCTCCCTCCCTCCCTCACTCCCTCCCGGGGAAGCCAGCACCCTCTGTCCTTCGCCCAGAAACTGTCTTGGAGACATGCCCCCCCCCCCGTACCCCCCCAGAACAGGCCCCCCCAAGGGCAGCGAGGTAGCGATGAGGAAGACACAGGCAGTGCCAGGCAGAGGCCTGGACACTGCAGGGGTGGGGTGCGGAGACAGTCACAGTCACGTGACCCCAAGAAAAACATGCCCTTTCATTCGCCACCAGCTGCCCGGAATGAAAGCCCGCATTGGCGATGCCGCGGCTCACAGGGCCCTTGTGGCCGCGGCGATGGCCACGCCGCTGACAGGCCTATTGTGTGGCTGCGCCGGCACCCCCAGCACGGCCGGGGATCGTGGGATCTCACACACTCTGTGCGAGGAGGGGTTTCTGGTTTTTCCTATTGCAGCTCTCAATGGTTCTAACATTTGCCGTTAACAGAAACTGTCACGCACAGCACAGGTAACACGCTATTCTGAGACGCAAAGTCACGTCTTCGGGAGCCGGTCTGGATGGCGGGGCTGCCGTCCGCTCCTCCCTGTGCCACGAAGCCACAGGATCTGGGTCTCCTAACCCCAAACCCTTCACGTCTCACAGCCACCGGGTCTACTGGTCCTGAGCGGGCAGCGGTGCATTCTCCCTTCCATCGTCCCTTCCAGGAACGTGGGCGGCCGCCTGTCCCGTCCAGACAGCCACGTGGACCCGCCGAGCCCGGGACACCAGCCGGGAAGCCACTCTGTTTCCCCTGGGGGCTGACTGGGCAGAGGAGCGGGGAGCGGGGGAGCAGGCTCACAGGAGAAACCATCTCTCCAGCCGCGTCCCTTCTGAAAGCCGGTCCTGCCCCGGGCCTCCCGCCCAGCCCGGGGCCCAGCCAGGCCGCTGGGTCACCAGGGCCTCGCCTGTCGGGGCAGGTGCCGGGAGCTCACACTCCTCATCACACCCCAGCATCCTGTCAGTGGCGTGACGGATGGTTCCCGAGGATCTGAGGACGGAGACGATTCTTCCAATACAGAGTCGGTCCATTTGGAGAAAACTACAGGAGCCCCAACACGCATTTATACTGAATCCATTTCCTTGGGGCCAAGCAGCTGCTAAGCTGCCGTTGTCCACAGGAATCTCAGCCTGCGGCTATGGCTGGGGAGGCTCTGAGTTAAGACTGTTTCCCGGCACGAGCCTCTTAGGAGGGTCCTGAGAGGTCAGAAACGGGCACCCCCCCTCCCCCATGCCTGGCTGTGAGCAGATCCTCCCGTGGGGCCCGGAGACCTCTGTGCACCGGGCAAGGAGGGCGGTGCATGCCGGCACCTGCACCTGGCAACTGGGCAGAGGTCAGCGGCTCCGGGGGCAGAGCCTGCTGCGGGTGACCCTGTGTGCAGGGCATGGGGCACGGGGCGCGGGGCACGGGGCACGGGGAGAGGGGCACAGGGCACAGGCCGGCAGGGGCTTGCCTCTGGCTTGACCCTCAGTGCAAACTGAAGTTTGGATCAGAAAAGGCCGCCGTCTCAGCTGAAGCACATCCTCTGGGCCAGGCCCTGCGGGAAGGGGAAGTGGCCCAGCTGGCCGGTGAGGCGGGCCGCCTGGGCAGTGTGGTCAGGTGACACCTCCTTCCTTCCCCAAGCCCGACCTCAACCACGGGATGTCCAAGATGGACCACATCTGCCTGGGACCCCCCGCTTCTCCGGAGAAGTGGTGGCTTCCTTCCAAGTGGCCACAAGGTGGTAAATGCTGCTTTTAGACACCACCTCGTCCATTGGAAACCCGGGGCCCCGTGTCGCCCACTTAGGATAAACCGTCATGTCCAATCCCACGGCAGCTGAGAGACAGCACAGGATGCTGACCAATCAGGACAGAGAAACAGCAGCACCGCAGTCTGGCCCCCCGGCGGCTTCACCAAAACATGCCCTAAGGTCGAATTAGCATCTCAACCATCAAAGCACAGGAAGCAAAACAGGAGAGGACTTCGCCGCTGCCCGCCTGCTGGGTCCGAGTGAACCAGCCCTGAAACGCCCGGGGCCTGGGCAGCCACTGGCTCCCGCACCCCGCACCCCGCTTCGGCTGGCTGCCTCTCCGTTTGGTGGGCAAAGCATTGCACTTCCCTCCTTGTAAAAATCGTGTGTGTCAGGAAGGAACCGGAACAATACTGCTTTTGTTGGAATTTCTGAAACTTCACCTCGTGCTTTAGGGATGATGTCTATTCTGTCGTCTGTGGAGAAACGGTCAATGCCTCGTAATCGGCATGACTGGCTTTCGGTGGACCCCACCCTGAGTTACCGGGAGCCAGCCACGGTCTCTGGTGGCCCCGGGGACGGGGCTGGCCCTCTGGGCCCTCAGGTTTGACGGGTGCCTGGGGCGCACTGTTAGATCATAGCTCCCCTCGGGCCTGGCACCTTCGGCCGAACAGTTCACCGGGCCGGCGATCGATGGGCGGGAGAGGACAGCCCCCATCAGGAGGCCGCCCCGCTGCCGACCGTGGGCCCCCTGAAGTTAACGGGCCAAGTCCAGGCCACAGCTCACCTCCGAGCGTTTAGGAGTCAGCTTGGGAAAGGACTCTGTGGACCACAGAAGAATCCAAGCCCTCATTAATGCCCAGAAGGATGCGCCCGGCAGAGAGACAAAGCTGGCGGAGGGGCGGGGTGGGCAGAGAAGCCCGGCGTTGTGTCTTACCCCAGGAAAAGGCAGCGCAGCGAAAAAACAAGCAGCCCATTGAAGCAGGACTTCACATTCCACCCAAAATTCCCCACAAGCCGGCCATTGTGGCGTGTTGGTGGGCACGATGAATAGCCGTGATTGTCCCGTGTTCGGGCCAGCGCTGCCCCCTCAGCGCAGGGCTGGGTCCCGCTGGCACGCGGGGTCCAGGTCTGAGGGCCCAGGACTGCGGGAGGGTCGCCCCTGGGAGGTGAGGAAAGGTGAGGTACAGGAGGGCCCCCCGTGAGCTCAGTGTGGTGACTGCCATTGACCCGGGCTGGACAGCGAGAGCACGGCTGTTCTGGAATCTTCCGTGGTGCAGGGTGCCCACCTCTGCTGGGCAGGGGCCCCTCCCCGCCTCCTTCTTCCCACCCGAGGCCGGCAGGGTGTTTAAGAAGAAAGACAGTTACATCGGCCTCGCTGATGGGAGGGAGAATCTGCCCACTCTCCCACCCCCAGCTCCTCCCTCGGGGTCCTCAGCTCATGGGCACCGAGGTCCAGGCTCCACGGGCCTTCTCCCCTGTGTGCTCCCGGAGCCTCTCCTGTCTGTCTCTTCTGAGGACACGGGTCACTGAGGAGGACCCACCTCACATGCCGGATGGCCTCGTCCTCGGATCCCGAGCCTGATGGCATCTGACCAGATCCTTTCCATGTGCACATGGGCAGGGAACACACAATCCCACCCGCTGCAGGCGCAGCCCGGGGGGGGCTCTGAATACTAGGGTGAGAAGGTCTGGTTGGAGTTAAGGGATCCCCCTGGCGCTGGGTGATTGGGGGTCGGGGAGTCAGGGCGGAAGCTGAGCCCAGTGAGCCCACACCGAGGGGCCACGCAGGTTATTCAGGAGACGGGTGGACGTGGGGTGGTTACGTCCGAGGTAGAGATCCCCGTTACATAAGATGGTGAATCCGATCCCTTAGTCAGGGCCACTGGTTTATACTGCTGTGTATTTTTTGTTTGTTTGTTTGTTTTACCACTGTTCATCTATTTTAATCGCTCTTTCTCTGTGCTTTTAAATATCCGATCGTTAATCCTTCCTTTTCCTAGTTAGTTTATAGAAACCTATTCAATTGCTTGAAAGGGTATTTTCCTTCTCATTCAGGAATATATACATGTGTTTATGGAAACCTAGATAAGTAGATCGTTGATTGATCAATGGATCAACCCATAGATAGGCTTATGTCTGTCAATTTATTGTTCTTTTATTTTCTTTTTAAATATTTTTTTTCCAATTTTCTTTATAGCGACCACTCAGGCCTAGGTAGGCACATCCCCAGGGGTCCGTGTGTGGAAGGGGTTGGCATTGTGAGCAGGATCTATATTTTTATTACTCTGGCTGGTGGCTGCCGCTAATAAGCAAGGCTATTAATTTTGGTGTGTTTGTTTCAAATCTAGCATTTTATTGAATCACTTTATTAGGCATTATTATTTTTGGTGGCTCCTCCGCATAGTCTGGTTTTCCATTATGTTAAGTACAAATAATGATCTTTCCTCTCTCCCCATTATCATACCTCTTTATTTTTTCATGTCTCATTGCATTAACCAGGGTTTTCAGAACGCTATTAAGGAACCATTCTTGTTCCAATTTTTAAACAGAATTTAATTTGTCCATCCATTAAGCACAAGATGGGCCCTTGTTTGCCACAACTTTATCATGGTAAGGAAGCAGCTTCAGTTCCCAATATTTTAATATTCTGAGGAACCTTTTAGGCACGCTATTGGTTTTAATCGGACCTATTGACATCGCGTATTGGACTAGGAAATGCTCTTCTGTGAAATTCTTCTCGCATTACATGCCTTGGCTCCCAGAAGGCACAGAGAAGGATTCCTGGGTGTTCGTTTGTTCGTCTCTCTGTTTCTTTTTATAATTAGGGATCTGCTTTATTTTGGTGCCACCCTCATTAAAATCAGTATTCGCACATCATCTGACAATTTTCACGGTAATGATGGCACCTTGGGAGAGAGATGCCTACCAATTATTTGTATTAGCGCTCCTGGAAGAAGCATCGGCTTTCTGTATCAGCATCATTAGGACGAGATCCTATTTGTGAAACGCCTCTAACAACGCCTCCTGCTCCGGGTGACACAGCGGCTCCTCTCCCGGGAGCTGGGACGGTGTGCTGATGCCAGGACGTCGTGGCTCCTGAGCCGCCTGCACCTGGGCCACCACAGGGCCGCACTGCCGTGCCCGCCTTCACAAACAGGGAAGCTGCCCTGAGCTGCGGGGAATTCCCGCAGGTTACTAATCACCCGAGACAGACAGTGAGGACAGTTAACATGTGCAGCGGTAACCAGCCCAGGAGGAGCGTGGCTCACAGGGGTGGGCATAAGGAAGGGCTCCTCCGCCACCCGGGCTCCCACACTGCCTCCCAGCCACCTCTGAGCAGCCTCTGCTCCCTCGGTGGTCAGATCTGTTAAGTGTGTCCTATGGACCCCAGCCCTGTCCCACACTGACTTTAGCGCCTGGCTCACCTGCTTCCTCTCCTCCCAGCTCCTCCTCCTCCCAGGTCCTCTCTATCCCTGATCCTTTCCATCCCAGCTCCTCCTCCACCCCAGCTCCTCCTACTACCAGCTCCTCCTCCTCCCAGGTCATCCTCCATCCCAGGTCCTCTCTATCCCAGGTCCTCCTCCTCCCAGCTCCTCCTCCTCCTCCTCCCAGGTGATCTACACAACTGAATGGGAGGCCCATCTAAGACACCTCCTCATACCCCCTCCGCCTTCCAGCACCAATGGCTTTGACATCATTTCAGCCACCTAGTAAGCACCCCTCTGGGTAACATTCATTCTCTAGTTCTCCCTCCACCAGGTTCCCAGAGGGAGCTTATGGCTGGCCATTCACACTGTCTGAGACCTTCAATGGCCTGCCATGCACCTCCCGCAGTTCCTGGGTTGAGGGCTGGGTGGGGGCACTGACTGGGGAAGAAGGACCAGGAATAAGGATATCCCACCGCCTGGGGGAGGGAGCAGAGCCGAGGCTGGGCAGGGCTCGCCCCTGTGTTTCTGTGAGTGCGCTCCTGGGACCACGGGGAACAGCCACCAGCTCTGTCCCAGCCCTCCGTGTGCCTGTTGCCTCATTCCCATTCCGCCCTCGGCATCCTGTGGGGGGGCGCTCTCCGGCCACCACCTCGGCCTCCACAGGGCCCAGGACCTGCAGCAGCACTGCGGCCCAGGCTCTGTGGGGCCTGGGCCTGGCCCGCTGCCATGGGTGAGCCTGTTTCCTGCCGCTGGGAGCCCTCCCGGCCCCCTCATGGGTCCCCATTGGTTTGGGCCCCATTCGGCTCACAACCAGCTCCCGAGAACAAAGGCCGGCTAGTCTGACTCCGCCATCACTCAGAGCTCAGGCTGTAAAAGGAGGAGATTTTTCTGCTCCATCCGCCCACAGCTCAGCAACTGCGTCTCCACAGCCATTGTTACTCCATTTCTGCTCCTAATTGCCATCACAGGAGCTCTGAGCCTGCCAGGCCTCCAGTCTGGGAGCTCCCTTCAGATGCAAATGATTATGCAGATGTCTCCGGAGGCGGGAGTGGGGTTCCTGGTCCCCTGGGAACCCACCCTCCCCTCCCCCCCCATGTGAATGGCGCCCCTGCCCAGAGGCCTCCAGACTCCGCTTCCTCTCCCGCTCGCCCTGAATGTCAGGTGCCTGCTGCCCAGTGCTGCTTCTGGGGACCCTGCCGCTGAGCCGTTTCCTGTCCCTCCCCAGGGGACTCAGGCCGCTGTCTGAGACCAGGTGTCCTTAGAACGCAGCACCCTCCCTTTTTAATAGGAAAGTCACTGCTCTCAGGAAGGTCCTGAGGAGGCACAGGGACTGTCCGCAAAGCCTTACATCAGTGCTGCCAGGGCGTGGCTCAGCGGGTGAGCATCAGCCTGCAGATTCCCAAACGGCGCAGCACAGCGGCATTGCACGCCCAGACTCCCAGCCTCTGCCCTGACCTTTACCCGGAGCCCGGTGCCAGGCCCCTCCGGGCTCCCTGAGGTCCCGGGCACGCGGCCTGCCCTGTGCCCAGACCAGGAGCCAGGAGGGTTCTGCAACAGCCTGTGCGCCCATCCCATTCCACGGGCAGCTCCCACGGGCAGGAGGCAGCGCTGGCGGGAGCTCCCTTCCAGGCTGCTGCCTCCGAGGTGGGCCAGCCCTGCCCAGCCTCAGCCCCTGTGCCCAGTCCCTGTGTGCCCGGCCCCTGTGTACCTGATCCCCCTGTGTGCCCGGCCCCTGTGTGCCCGGCCCCTGTGTACCTGATCCCCCTGTGTACCTGATCCCCCTGTGTGCCCGGCCCCTGTGTGCCCGGCCCCTGTGTACCTGATCCCCCTGTGTACCTGATCCCCTGTGTGCCCGGCCCCTATGTGCCCGGTCCCTGTGTACCTGGTCCCCTGTGTACCTAATCCCCCTGTGTGCCCGGCCCCTGTGTACCTGATCCCCCTGTGTGCCTGGCCCCTGTGTACCTGATCCCCCTGTGTGCCTGGCCCCTGTGTGCCCGGCCCCTGTGTACCTGATCCCCCTGTGTACCTGATCCCCCTGTGTGCCCGGCCCCTGTGTGCCCAGCCCCCTGTGTACCTGATCCCCCTGTGTGCCCGGCCCCTGTGTGCCCGGCCCCTGTGTACCTGATCCCCCTGTGTGCCCGGCCCCTGTGTACCTGATCCCCCTGTGTGCCCGGCCCCTGTGTGCCCAGCCCCCTGTGTACCTGATCCCCCTGTGTACCTGATCCCCTGTGTGCCCAGTCCCTGTGTGCCCGGCCCCTGTGTGCCCGGCCCCTGTGTGCCCAGTGCCCTGTGTGGCCGGCCCCTGTGTACCTGGTCCCCTGTGTACCTGGTCCCCTGTGTACCTGATCCTCCTGTGTGCCCGGTCCCTGTGTACCTGATCCCCCTGTGTGCCCGGCCCCTGTGTACCTGATCCCCCTGTGTACCTGATCCCCTGTGTGCCCGGCCCCTGTGTACCTGGTCCCCTGTGTGCCCGGCCCCTGTGTGCCCGGCCCCTGTGTACCTGGTCCCCTGTGTGCCCGGCCCCGGTGTGCCCGGGTCCCTGTGTACCTGATCCCCCTGTGTGCCTGGCCCCTGTGTACCTGGTCCCCTGTGTGCCCGGTCCCTGTGTACCTGGTCCCCTGTGTGCCTGGCCCCTGTGTGCCCGGGTCCCTGTGTACCTGATCCCCCTGTGTGCCTGGCCCCTGTGTGGCCGGCCCCTGTGTACCTGGTCCCCTATGTACCTGATCCCCTGTGTGCCCGGTCCCTGTGTACCTGGTCCCCTGTGTGCCCAGCCCCTGTGTGCCCGGCCCCTGTGTACCTGATCCCCCTGTGTACCTGATCCCCCTGTGTACCTGGTCCCTGTGTGCCCGGCCCCTATGTGCCCGGTCCCTGTGTACCTGGTCCCCTGTGTACCTAATCCCCCTGTGTGCCCGGCCCCCTGTGTACCTGATCCCCCTGTGTGCCTGGCCCCTGTGTACCTGATCCCCCTGTGTGCCCGGCCCCTGTGTGCCCGGCCCCTGTGTACCTGATCCCCCTGTGTACCTGATCCCCCTGTATACCTGATCCCCTGTGTGCCCGGCCCCTATGTGCCCGGTCCCTGTGTACCTGGTCCCCTGTGTACCTAATCCCCCTGTGTGCCCGGCCCCCTGTGTACCTGATCCCCCTGTGTGCCTGGCCCCTGTGTACCTGATCCCCCTGTGTGCCCGGCCCCTGTGTGCCCAGCCCCCTGTGTACCTGATCCCCATGTGTGCCCGGCCCCTGTGTGCCCGGCCCCTGTGTACCTGATCCCCCTGTGTGCCCGGCCCCTGTGTGCCCGGCCCCTGTGTACCTGATCCCCCTGTGTGCCCGGCCCCTGTGTACCTGATCCCCCTGTGTGCCCGGCCCCTGTGTGCCCGGCCCCTGTGTACCTGATCCCCCTGTGTGCCCGGCCCCTGTGTACCTGATCCCCCTGTGTGCCCAGCCCCTGTGTGCCCAGCCCCCTGTGTACCTGATCCCCCTGTGTACCTGATCCCCTGTGTGCCCAGTCCCTGTGTGCCTGGCCCCTGTGTGCCCGGCCCCTGTGTGCCCAGTGCCCTGTGTGGCCGGCCCCTGTGTACCTGGTCCCCTGTGTACCTGATCCCCCTGTGTGCCCGGTCCCTGTGTACCTGATCCCCCTGTGTGCCCGGCCCCTGTGTACCTGATCCCCCTGTGTACCTGATCCCCTGTGTGCCCGGCCCCTGTGTACCTGGTCCCCTGTGTGCCCGGCCCCTGTGTGCCCGGCCCCTGTGTACCTGGTCCCCTGTGTGCCCGGCCCCTGTGTGCCCGGGTCCCTGTGTACCTGATCTCCCTGTGTGCCTGGCCCCTGTGTGCCCGGCCCCTGTGTACCTGGTCCCCTATGTACCTGATCCCCTGTGTGCCCGGTCCCTGTGTACCTGATCCCCCTGTGTACCTGATCCCCTGTGTGCCCAGTCCCTGTGTGCCCGGCCCCTGTGTGCCCGGCCCCTGTGTGCCCAGTGCCCTGTGTGGCCGGCCCCTGTGTACCTGGTCCCCTGTGTACCTGGTCCCCTGTGTACCTGATCCCCCTGTGTGCCCGGCCCCTGTGTGCCCAGTGCCCTGTGTGGCCGGCCCCTGTGTACCTGGTCCCCTGTGTACCTGATCCCCCTGTGTGCCTGGCCCCTGTGTGCCCGGCCCCTGTGTACCTGGTCCCCTATGTACCTGATCCCCTGTGTGCCCGGTCCCTGTGTACCTGGTCCCCTGTGTGCCTGGCCCCTGTGTGCCCGGGTCCCTGTGTACCTGATCCCCCTGTGTGCCTGGCCCCTGTGTGCCCGGCCCCTGTGTACCTGGTCCCCTATGTACCTGATCCCCTGTGTGCCCGGTCCCTGTGTACCTGGTCCCCTGTGTGCCCGGCCCCTGTGTGCCCGGTCCCTGTGTACCTGGTCCCCTGTGTGCCCGGCCCCTGTGTGCCCAGGTCCCTGTGTACCTGATCCCCCTGTGTGCCCGGCCCCTGTGTGCCCGGTCCCTGTGTACCTGGTCCCTGTGTGCCCGGCCCCTGTGTACCTGATCCCCCTGTGTGCCCGGCCCCTGTGTGCCCAGCCCCCTGTGTACCTGATCCCCCTGTGTACCTGATCCCCTGTGTGCCCAGTCCCTGAGTGCCCGGCCCCTGTGTGCCCGGCCCCTGTGTGCCCAGTGCCCTGTGTGGCCGGCCCCTGTGTACCTGGTCCCCTGTGTACCTGGTCCCCTGTGTACCTGATCCCCCTGTGTGGCCGGCCCCTGTGTACCTGGTCCCCTGTGTACCTGGTCCCCTGTGTACCTGATCCCCCTGTGTGCCCGGTCCCTGTGTACCTGATCCCCCTGTGTGCCCGGCCCCTGTGTACCTGATCCCCCTGTGTACCTGATCCCCTGTGTGCCCGGCCCCTGTGTACCTGGTCCCCTGTGTGCCCGGCCCCTGTGTGCCCGGCCCCTGTGTACCTGGTCCCCTGTGTGCCCGGCCCCTGTGTGCCCGGGTCCCTGTGTACCTGATCCCCCTGTGTGCCTGACCCCTGTGTGCCCGGCCCCTGTGTACCTGGTCCCCTATGTACCTGATCCCCTGTGTGCCCGGTCCCTGTGTACCTGGTCCCCTGTGTGCCCGGCCCCTGTGTGCCCGGTCCCTGTGTGCCTGGCCCCTGTGTGCCCGGTCCCTGTGTGCCCGGCCCCTGTGTGCCCGGCCCCTGTGTGCCCGGCCCCTGTGGGCCAGACCAGAGCCCGCTGTGGGGGACGCTCCCCGAAAGGGCCTCGGCCTCCGCAGTAGGCTGCCTTCTGTTTGGATCACAAAGGCCCTTTGAGCTCCCGCAGAGGCAGAGAAGCTGCGCCAGCGCACAGCGCTGGCCCGGAGCACCCAGAGACGGCTAAAAATGACGTTCTCGCTGAACAATTTATGGAAAGCCTATTACCTGGCAATTTCGTATTCGAGCACCATTATGTTGATGTTATTAGTACATTGTGAGTGGCGCTAATATGATTATTGTTTTGTGCAGTATTACAGGAAATTAATTTAAATGGATTTACGTATTTCCAGGTAAGGCGCCTGCTAACGCGGGTGACTAGGCCGAGGTTACGGGAAGCGAGCACAGCGCAGAGGCCGTGGCCTGCGCACACGGTCCCCCTTCCCGGGGGCTGTGCGCCCCACATGTGCAATTTGGGGTGTTTTTCCTGCTAAAGCAGCATGCTGGAGAACCCCGACCCTCTGTGGGCTCCCGGCGCCCGTGCTGGGGATGCGGGAGCGACAGGGAGCCACAGGGCTGGGCCTGAAGCTCCCTCAGAGGCGGTGCTGGGACGCGGAGCCACTGGGGCCGGCTGTCACCTCAGGTCATCCGGCGCTGATTGCACAGGCCAGCCTGGGCCGGGCCGCCCTGCCTCCTCCTTCCGTGTGATGCCCCGCAGGGCTGGGACCGGACGGGACGGGAGACCAGCTGCTGCCTGATCCCCTGAGCGCTGGACCAGCGCACACAGTCCGTGCTGAGGTCGTCCAAGGGGAAGAGAGAAAGAGAGAGAGGTGAGGGGAGAGGGAGAGGGAGAGGGAGAGAGGAGAGAGGTCACTGCGGGTGGTGGGGAAACGCTGCCAGCGGCGGCCGGGGCTGGGCCTGGACAGAGGAGCCTCCCTCCGGCACAGGGAGGCGGGCGTGTGAGGTCAGGGAGGCTGTGGGTGCAACAGGCAGAGGCGGGAGCACACGGGGCCATCGAGGTGAACGCGGGGGGTAAGAGCAAGTGGTAAGGAATTGCCCGTGACCTGCACACGTGGTGGGGATGATGATCGCACACGTGGTGGGGATGATGATCGCACACGTGGTGGGGATGATGATCGCACGTGGTGGGGATGATGATCGCACACGTGGTGGGGAGGGTGACTGCACACGTGGTGGGGAGGGTGACTGCACACGCGGTGGGGAGGGTGACTGCACACGCGGTGGGGAGGGTGACTGCACACGCGGTGGGGAGGGTGACTGCACACGCGGTGGGGAGGGTGACTGCACACGTGGTGGGGAGGGTGACTGCACACGTGGTGGGGAGGGTGACTGCACACGCGGTGGGGAGGGTGACTGCACACGTGGTGGGGGAGGGTGACTGCACACGCGGTGGGGGAGGGTGACTGCACACGCGGTGGGGGAGGGTGACTGCACACGTGGTGGG
This sequence comes from Nyctalus aviator, assembly GCA_036971965.1. Classification (NCBI taxonomy): domain Eukaryota; kingdom Metazoa; phylum Chordata; class Mammalia; order Chiroptera; family Vespertilionidae; genus Nyctalus; species Nyctalus aviator. The sequence continues at coordinate 1,896,953 of CM072925.1, read as the reverse complement.
GGAGGGTGATTGCACACGTGGTGGGGAGGGTGACTGCACACGCGGTGGGGAGGGTGACTGCACACGCGGTGGGGAGGGTGACTGCACACAAGGTGGGGAGGGTGACTGCACACGCGGTGGGGAGGGTGACTGCACACGAGGTGGGGAGGGTGATTGCACACGCGGTGGGGGAGGATGATTGCACACGTGGTGGGGAGGGTGATTGCACATGTAGTGGGGAGGGTGACTGCACATGCGGTGGGGAGGGTGACTGCACACGTGATGGGGAGGGTGATCGCACACGCGGTGGGGGAGGGCTGCTCAGTCACAAACATGACATTGATGAGGGGGAGCTGCGTTGGGAAAGGAATTTGGCAGCGGCTGGACAGAGGAAGCGGGTTAGGAAACCAGCGTCTTTGGAAAGTTCTCTGGGTCTGGGGTGACAGGCCTGGCCAGCGGGGAGCGGGCCCCGCCCCCGGCCGAGGGACGGGTGTAATCTGAGGGAGTGCCCACAGCTGTGTGGGAACAAGGGCGGGTGATGGGCAATTTGCTTTTAAACGGCAAGTCTTGGCGAACCAGGGCTCTGATGTAAGTGTCAGTATGTGTATCCTCTGCGGGGGCACTTAGGCTCCCAGTACAGAGCTGGATGAGTGAATGAGTGAATGAGTGAATGAGTGATGCCTGGGTGGTGACTGGTGAATACTGAATGCATGCATCTCTGCAGGTTGCGTGGTGAGTGGACCCCAGCTCGGGGCAGGTGGAGGTACTTCCTGACAGGCATCCTGGGAGCAGCCTGGGCGGGAGCCGGGCTGGACCCGGGCCTCGGCACCTGCAGGGCTGAGCTCAGGGCCGGGCTGCTCCGCAGGGATGCGCAGACTTCTTCCCAGTGGGACCGAGGCTCCCTCCCCACTCCCCTGGTGCAGCCGGGACACTCCCAGCCCATGACTATGGTTTTAGTCGCCGAAGAAATGGAATAGTCTCCAGCCCAGCTGGCATGGCTTCGTGACTGAGAGTCACCTGTGAGTCTGGTGGGCTCGGTGCAGTTCCCGGTCAGGGCACAGGCCCGGGTTGTGAGCTGGATCCCTCAGTGTGGGACATGCAGGAGGCTGCCAACCCATGATTCCCTCTCATCATCGATGTTTCTCTCCTTCCCTCTCTCCCTCTCTCCCTGAAATCAATACAACTACTTTTTTAAGTTTTTAATATATCTTAAAATAAACAAAGTCTCCAAGCACGGAGTGGAATGAAAGGGACACTAGTAATTCCTACTTTGTATGTGAGGATCAAATGAGCTAATAGATTTTTAAAATGTAGGGTAGTCACTGACGTGTATGAAGCATACATACGTATTGGCTATTGCGATCATATTTTCATTATTAACCTAACAAGTAGCCCCACCTATTAAACTCTAAGTATTTCCCTTCCAGGTGTAGCTGCATACAAATAATTGTCTCTTCCCTACCCCCCCCCTCCCAAGCGGTACAAACTTTCTTACTTTCCCTTAAATCAGCTGATTTTTATGTTGGTGATTAAAGTTAACTCTCCGACAGGGTTTTTATTTTTTTATTTTAGTGGTTAAAAAGAAGAAGAAAAAAAAAAAACCCCAAAATTTTATAATTGGCATTTATCATAATAGCATATTTCTCAATTCTGATTTAAATATTAACATCATAACATTTTGAACACTATACAATTTACTCTGCAAATAATAATTGGATCCATAAATTTAAGTGGATATTGGAGTATCTGTAATTATTCAGCATTAACATTATTCTATCATCGTTTTTCAATTATCTTTTCATGGAAAAAATAGTAACATACCAATTCCTGTAGTCATCTGTGCTTAATTGAATTGGGTAGTTACCTCCGGCTAAAGCTTCCTGAAGAAGTTAGAGCATTACCTTCTGGCGCATGGCACACCGGTGGCTTCACCTGTGCTGTCAGATGGGGAATGTCGGCTCTCGGTTTGTCAGTGGGAAGTGAGAATGGGCCCACCCCACGCCCTCAGAGTTTTCTGGACAGCATCACCCAATGGTAGCACTTTGCTTAGAGCAGCGTCTCACTAAATGCAGCAAGGTGTGTTCAGCATGGAGAAGGAGATGTTTGTCTTAGTAATGCATAAGCCAAAGCTGCCCTACTCCCCACTGGGCCACCGCGATACTCTACTAACAGTGAGCGGCCTCCTCCAGGGCCTCTGAGAACATTTCCCTGCGTCCCTGTTGATCCGCTTCTGCAGAAGAGCGCTGTTTCCTCTCTCCAGGGCTCCTCGAAATGACTGTGCGATCGCAGGGCCTTGCAAGGATAGTCTCAAAGCTGGACACAGATAGAGATTGAATGCAAAATCAGACCTAGCGCTAATATTTATTAGCCATCTTCCCAGTGTATCGATGAATTATTCAAGTCGCTGGAATAGATTTCCCGTGACTTCCCTTTATCCTTAATATGAAAGCTTTGAAGCAAGTGAAGTTTCTAGAAAATCCTAGGAGCCGTGCTGTTCTTTGGAGATTTTACTGACTACTGAACAGCAGTCAACAATGGACGGTGATTTCAGCTCCAGTGTCAGAATGGAAGGGCCTTGAGCCTTCCTGCCGACGATCGCAGCATCACACACACACTAACATGCCCATGTACTGGTACATGGGTGCACATGTGCAAGCACACGCTGGGGCAGGCTAGTGTGTGGGCACTGACTTTGCCGCTGTGGTTGGGAACAGCCAGAGGCCCAAAGCCAGCTCTGGTCTCCATCCCGGCAATCAAGCAGGCTTCACAAAGAGCGACAAGCAAAGTCCAACAGAATCCAGCCTTTCCCGCTCATTGCTGGCTGATTCAAAGCAAAGGTCCGACCAAAACAATGCAGCCTCTCAGTCCGACTGCCGAGCAGGTGACGGTTATATCAGGAATTACAGGAACACTGTAGTTTTTGGTAATTCCCATTGTTGCTTATGTGCATGGCCAGTGAGATAAGAAAGATGGGTAACCAAAATGCTTATCTACCACACAAAGGAAATAATGGACAACATAAACTGATGAACAAAAGCAGATCCAGAGACAGGGAAGCATAGATCAGACTGTCAAACCTCAGAGGGAAAGTAGGGGAGGGTGGAGGTAGTGGGGAGAGATCAATCAAAGGACTTGTGTGCATGCATATAAGCCTAACCAGTGGACACAGACAACAGGGGTGAAGAGGGCATGAGTGTGGGGTAAGGGGGGGAGTTGGGAAGGTAATGGGGGAATGAGGACAAATATGTAATACCTCAATCAATAAAGAAATTAAAATGAAAAAAAAAGAACTAGGAAGTTAAGAAGGTGCTAGAACAACAAGACAAACATACATAATGACAGTCCACATGACCATTAGAGAAAGTTAACACAAATATTTAAAAATATTACCTTGGGTGTGTGTTAGGTCTAGATATGTAAGGAATATGGGCTTACAGTGTTGTAAAGATTTATAAAGGAAGCATCAATCATATTTAAAAGCTAAATTACTCTAGAAAACTATGTTTTTTCACATCATCAATGAAGATAAAGAGATAACTCTGAAAAGAAATAACTAGTACTCTAGTATTAATACGTTCTAGCACTTTCCTAATTTCCCATTCCAACCTGGGTGGATACCCAGTCTCATGCCTCCAATAGCAATGGCGGAATATCACCCCAATTCTTTCTTTAAGAAAAAAAAAATGTTTTTTGTTAGGAAGCAAGATATTTTAATGAAAATGATCTGAAACAAAAAAAAAAGCAATTGTAGCAAAATAGATGAGGAAATTGTACTTCTTGTATTAAAATATTTTTCATAAAACATTAGAAATATATTAATGAGAATTTAATCTCATATAAGAACGTTAATCTGCGGTAATGCTGCTTTATGTGTGCGCATATGAGATTGCATGGGTGTAAAACAAATCATGCCATCATAATATTGTTTCGTTTCCCCTACGGAAATACTTTTATAAAACAGTTTAAGGAGATATTACAAAGGGAAAAACCTTAGACCTGGTGAGAATGGTACCTTTAAACAAGTTATTTTTATGGAAAAGCAAGGAAAATTTCCAAGAACAAAATTTACATTTAAAATTAGGGAGTAAGAGTCATGTTGTCAGCAAGGATCTCCGTTTTCCCCAAATGTGAAGTGAAAGCCGGGAAAGAGAGCCGCTGGGGGAAGCTGGGAGGGAAGGAAATGCTGTCGAGGGCCCGGAGTAAGCTCTCCACGTTCCGGTAAATTTCCTGGCAACCACATCTATCCTCGCATTTCCTTTCACAATCACAGTGATTCAAATGATAACATGTACACTATCAATTTCATAGAGAATGCCACAGTTCTATCTACGGGGGAAAGCAGTTTTTATTCTTTAGAATAATATGTCCAATGCCAACATTTTATTTAATTGACATTTTAATTTTATTTTGTTTTCATATAGGACAAAACTTGGTTAAAATATGTATAAAGACATTTGCTCAGTAGTTACGTTGTTATGTTCAGGAGTCAGACCTAACCCTTCTATATCTCATGCTCCTTATCTGTAAAGCTCTGGTTAATAGTGTTACCAACCTTACGAAGTTGTTGACAAAATTAAATAAGCTGCATGTGTAAAAAATGCTAAACACATCTAGTGCCTGGCACATGGAGCTGAGAAAATGAGACAGCCCCGTTCAAAAGAATGAACCTAGACCACTGTCTTACACCACACGCAGGCATTAACCAAAAATGGATTAAAGATTTGCATGCAAGGCCTGAGACTCCCCGAAGAAAGCACAGGTAGTAATCACTCTGACACGGGTCTTGGAGATTACTCCTTTAATTTGACACCAAAAGCAAAACCAAAAATAGGCAATAGAGCTCCACCAAACCAAACAGCTTCTGCACAGCCAAGCAAAGAGGCCACAAGTTGTAAAGGCAGCCTGCCGAGTGGGCGAGAACAATTGTTCATCACACATCTGCTGAGGGCTAATACACCATTTCATAAAGAGCCCATTCAGCTCATTAGCAGAAAAATAAAAAATAGTAGGCAGGAGATCTGAGGAGACATTTCTTCCAAAGAAGACATGTGGGTGGCCAATAGGCACATGAAAAATCCTACCATGTATGGGGTCTCATCCTACCATGTATGGGGTCTCATCCTAACATGTATGGGGTCTCATCCTAACATGTATGGGGTCTCATCCTACCGAGTATGGGGATCTCATGCTACTGCGTATGGGGACTCATCCACCATGTATGGGGACTCATCCTAACATGTATGGGGTCTCATGCTACCATGTATGTGGTCTCCTCCTACCATGTATGGGGTCTCATGCTACCGTGTATGGGGTCTCATCCTACCGAGTATGGGGTCTCATCCAAACATGTATGGGGTCTCATCCTACCGAGTATGGGGATCTCATGCTACTGCGTATGGGGACTCATCCACCATGTATGGGGTCTCATCCTACCATGTATGGGGTCTCATCCTATCATGTATGGGGTCTCATCTTACCATGTTTGGGGACTCATCCTACCATGTATGGGGTCTCATGCTACCGTGTATGGGGTCTCCTCCTACCTTGCTCTTTCAGACAGGGCATGCTCAGAGCTGCTGTGGCTTTTCAATACGAGAAAAACAGCTTCAAATGCTTCACGCTGATTTGTAAGGAGTTTGCTTTTTCTTAATGAATGACACTGAGTCGTATACGGGTTGTTGCTCCATGAAATAAGTGACAACGTTAAAGAAACGCCCAGATAATTCAGAGTCAGAGTTCCCAGGTACTGACCTATCCACCCAAATACTTGCGTTCCCTTCCCTGAAAGGCGGGTCCGTATCGGCGTGACCTTGCCGTCCTGGGTGCCAGTCAGAAATTCCAAATCCCTTGTAATGTTTGTTCTCATCTTACGGTTCTGCTCTCAGCGTCCCATGCAGCTTTCTTCCCACTCCAACGCTCTATTTTGTTAGTTAAGTTGAAATAAGAAAACACAAAAGAATTATTATTATTATTATTATTATTATTAATTACTAACTAAAGAGGGCGGGCAAGTTCACCACCTGACCTCAAAGCAACGTGGACACAACTGTGCCAGTTTGTGGTGAGGAAGTCACCGCTGGAACTTGACTCCGAGGGGAGGGCCCGGCTCAGGCGGCCGGCGGGCGGCAGGAGGCTCGGGTTGGCTGTCTGGGGGCCGCGGCCTGAGGATGGATGGCGGACGTGTCCCGCCGCTGGACGCTCACCTTCAGGCGGAGCGAATGCTCTGGCCCGTCTTCCAGAGCCCGGAGCCAGCCGTCCGCTGGCCGCAGCCCCCGCTTGCGCCTCCTGGGGGACAGGGTTCCGCTGCTTTCGTTTGGGAGAGAGGGGGCCTCCAAATATTTTAAAATGTGGAACTGCCAACACCGGTTAAGTCAGTCATAGTACGTCACATGCGTTTATAGTAACGCTTTTTTTAAAAAATATATATATATATTTTATTGGTTTTTTTTTACAGAGCGGAAGAGAGAGGGATAGAGAGTTAGAAATATTGAGAGAGAATCATCGATCAGCTGCCTCTTGCATACCTCCTACTGGGGATGTGCCCGCAGCCAAGGTACATGCCTTTGACTGGCATTGAACTCGGGATCCTTCAGTCCACAGGCTGATGCTCTACCCACTGAGTCAAACCTGTTTCGGCTACAGTAACGCTTTTCATACACAAACCAAAATAATGATTTGTATGTTATTTGTAAGTAATCCGATTTGAGGGTAACCCCCAAAGTCTTGACTTAAGGCACTTGGTAAACATGAGGGCAGGACCAGCCAGAGCCCGGGTCTTGCCTGGCAGGCAGCTGAGGGAGGCCTCCCGGGAGGAGCAAACTGGGGGATGAGAGAGAGGGGGAGTGGGGGGGAATGCATAGTCACCAGGAAAGGACTCAGGAAAGCTTTTGAGAATCTGAAGCTCTTGCAAATATTTTTCCCACTGGAGGTGATCAGTGCTCTAATGTATTGACAATAGGTTTCTCCCGCATTTCCTAAGAGCCCCTCAGAGCCTTTCAGTTCCCAGGGACGGCTGCTTAACACCCCTGATTACCCTCTAACCACTCCCCTGCCAGCCTGATTGATGCCTAACTGCTCCCCTGCCAGCCTGTTTGCCCCTAACTGCCCTCCCCTGCAGGCCTGTTCACCCCTAACTTCCCTCCCCTGCAGGCTTGACCACCCCCAACTGCCTTCCCTTGCAGGCCTGGTCCCCCCACAACTGCCCTCCCCTGCTGGCCATCTTGTGGCAGCCATCTTGTGTCCACATGGGGGCAGCCATCTTGTGTGTTGGAGTGATGGTCACTTTGCATATTACTCTTTTATTAGATAGGATACAGCACGTCTACGGCCGTACCACCCTAAACTCGCCCGATCTCGTCTGATCTCGGAAGCTAAGCAGGGTCGGGCTGGTTAGTACTTGGATGGGAGATAGGATACAGCAGAAAGCGTGCTCCGTGGTGTCTTGTGGGCGATGCTTCTTATCTGCCCAGAGGAGAGGGAGTTGGGGACAGGCTGCTATTGTCCGGGGTTGGGATGCTGATCAGAGTGGCTCCAGTGGCCACAGTTGCCAAAACCTATCAGCGGCGTATCATGGTCCCAAAGACATAGCTGTTCTCTCACTTCATCCTGCCCCAGCCCTGCAGGCAGGTGTGAGGGCACCTGTTTCCTTCAGAGACTCCACGAAGGCCGTGGGCATTGCACCGGGAGCCTGTGCCCAGGCCGGCCGGGGGCACCAGCTCTTCCCCTCCGTGCGGCCTTGCTCCGGGCTCACCTACACCCCGAGGTGGGGGAGAGCCATTGTGCGCACTAAACTGAGGAATGTAAGCGATAAAAATGTAACTCCGGCAAATAAACACCCTTTATTCAGAAGTATCCGGCGTCAGCACTTTTCACCTATCAGCATTTGCAAAAGCTTCAGTTTCAATTCTTGTGCAAACCCAATTTTGCTGCTCCGGCAAATTACTGGGCCACATTTTTACTTTCTGCCCACAATTTAAACACCTCTTTCTCTCTCCCCCACCCCACCCCACCCACTCTTTCACCGCGTGGCCAGGACTTTGACTGGACTTCAGCAAAGCCCTGGGCGCTCGCGGGCAGGCTGGCGGGTTGCCGGACTGTGTTCGGCGTTAGTGGGCTTGGTGGCAGCGAGGCTGACCAGGTCACGTTTAACTCGCCGCGAAGACGCCGCTAGAAGGGACCGCCGGGCCTGGAAAGCTATGGCGAATGCTCTGGGCGGAAACCTGTGAAAGGCTCTGTGCCGTCACTTCTGCACGGTGGACCCAGTTCCGCCGGCCCAGAGCTTAGATTTGTTCATCAAATATTTTATGTTTGCGTCCATCGAGCTCCTTTGCCGGGAGAGGTTCCTGCTCTGCAAAACGTCCAGATAATGGCTTGGAAAGCTATTCCCATTCGCACCTAGTGATTCCCTTTGGACGTGGCGGAGGGCAGACGCTTGGGCAGGCGGGCTGTCTCCGGAAGCGGGAGTCGGGCCTGTGGTGAGCACCGTGGGGGAGCACAGACTGTCCTTACCAGGGAGGAGCATAACTCGCCGGTCCCTGGCCCGGACCACACCTCCATCAGCTGCATCTATTCTAAAAATTCATGTGTGCATTGGTTTTTATTCTAAGCTGTCAGAGTCCACACAGACTTATCGAAATAGCAGACTGGGGTAATTCTGGGTGGTGTGTCAGCAAATCGTTGGGGTTTTTTGACAGCGCTCTCTTCCTTAACTAGAACTAATTACATAAACATTGGTCGTTTTGGGTTTTCTTGGGACTTGATTTGACGGCTGAATTGGATGCTCCTGAGATTTGTGACTTGCTCTGAAGAATTATACTGCTGCTTTGTGACCATTTTTTCAGCTCGCAATACATTGAATAGCCATCGTTTCCCAAAGCGTGTTTCAAAGTTAGATGGGATATCATAAATGGGATGTTGGGATAGGTAGGAGCCAGAACCCACCCGAAATTGAGTCCCTTCTTATACAGGGAGGTGACTGAGATTTGGAGAAGGTAAGACACCTGTCTACAGTTAAACTGCTAGTAAGCTATTCAACGTTGCAGCTGCTCAATTATTGACATATTATATGACAAATTATTGCCTCAGAGTCCAATTTCCCCCACTGGACCAGTACACTCCAATGGTATCATTGCTAATGCCGACAGAAACAAATCTACTTTGCAGTTGGAAAATGGCAGTTGTTTAGAAATCTTCATTGTTTAGCTGGTGAGAAATTTAAATATTTCATTGACAAATTGGGCCAAGATGATAATCTTCCGTCTCTCACGTGATCAGTGCCCCCATTCGGAAGGTGAAAGCCGTTCCCTGAGCTTTTCCTACGGAGGCTCCGGAGCCTCTTGCTTTCCTCACCTGCCTCCTGTGTCAGAGGAGGAAGGAGAGAGAGAGGCATCCAGCTGGGAATCGGGCTCTTGTTTCACAGCTTTTATCTTCAGAGGGAAGAAACCCTGTGCATTCCATTCATGTCAACGGGACCTGCGGGGAGGGAGGCACTGAAGCCAGGGCACCTCTAGCCCGCCAGATATTGTGGTTCTACGTTTTCTTTTTTATTTTATTTTATTATTTTATTTCATTTTATTGATTATGGTATCACATAATTATCCTCATCGCCGAATTTCCACCCCAAACCCCTCCCCACGTTTGCGCCCCCCCCCCCCCGTTGTCTCTGACCACTGGTTAGGTCCACATGCACGCACACAGGTCCTTTGGTTGATCTCTCCCCCCTCCCCCCCCCCCCTGCCTCCCCTACACGTTTTCGGTTGCCAAACCATCACAGCGTTGGTGCGCACCTCCCTCACCACCCCCCCACCACGAACAAGGCCGGAGCCGCCCGCTGTCCAGTCGCACTGAAGAGTCTGCTGAGAGCCGTCACTTTCCGGCAGGATGTGAGGTCACCCCGGAAGGGCGGGCTGTGCGGCCCAAACGGGAAACACCCGGAGCTCTGGATGGGTGTCCCGTTACGGGTAAGAAAAGGAAAAGGAATAGAAGGGGGGAAAGGTCCGTCCCCTGAACGCGTGGACAGCACAGCCCAAACCAGAAAGGGAACCCAGCATCTGTTTAGGATCCTAAGGGATCTACCCTCAGAACATCTCCCCCAAAGGCGCTCCCTTAGCAGAGGCCAAGAAGGAAGCCAGTCCTCAATTCTCTTCCCATCTTCCCTTTCTCTTCCGTTCTTTCCTCTCCAGAGACGACCACAATGGAATTCACAGTTGTTTCTCCTGTAATTTTCCAAACTTTATGGGAAAAAGGCTTTTATTCCAAAACAGATAACACTGTATCTATAAAGTAAATTGAATTCAAACGAACTCTAACTAAACAGACATTTCCGGCAAAACAAATGTTGACAATTTAATCTAGGTCTTGAATTGAACATTTCTTAAAAGATCCACTCTACCCGCGCCTCTCTTTTTCCCCTGTCTCAGTTCTGATTAAAAAAGGAAAACAGGCTCAAAACAAGTATTAATGGCATCTTGCTAGATGAGTCATCTTTTTAATTCTTCGCTTTCGGAAGATGTCAGCTTGCGTGCGGGCAAGGAATTCGTTTGGGTCATCCCGATCTCATAGCAGCTGGGCCCGCTGACGGGGAGGTGCCAGCAGGAAGCCTGTGCTGCTGTAACGGCACCAGGAAGCATAATGACAGTCCTTGCTCCGGACTGCGCCTGCACAGGCCTGCCAGGACCGGAACCCAGGCCCCCGGGCTCCGTCTCTCCCCAGCGGTGACGGCGCCGCCCCCAGTGGGCAGGGCGGCTCCAGCCCCGCTGTGGCTGGTGCCCGGGGGGCTGCAGGTCTGGGCAGCTGGCTTTCGAGGGCCGGCCATTTTTAGCTCAGCATTTGGGGAAACCAAAAATGCCTTTTCTGATCCAGAAAGAAATGATACGGTGCGTTCTGTTCACTTTTTTTAAAAAGCTTCCTCTCGACATTGCTTCCCGGGGACTGTCAGGCCCAGGCGGGCACGCACCATATGTAGGACCCACGTTCTCTGGGCCACAGCTCGTCGCCAGCCCTCTGTCCCCCGGGGACACGGGGGGGGGGGGGTGGGCACAGCGTGCTGCCGTCCGGTCCGCTGCTCCGTCCCGGGGACACCATCCTCCTGAGAAGAGCATCCGGCCGGACCGGCCTGGGCTCTCTTCCGAGGCCGTGTGCAGGTGGCCCAGCACAGCACTCCCGAGACAGCGACAGGCCTGGGGGTGCGGCTGCGGCCACGACGTCAGAGCCTCGGTCGTGGCTGGTGCGGCCTGGGTGCGTGGCATTGCGGGGCCGAGTCCCTGGCGTGTGTGGAGCCCGGGGACGCGCAGCTGCGGAGCGCGGCGGGTAAGCGGCTGGCAGGTCTCCTGAGCGGGGCAGATCGTACCGACCGGCCGGCCATCCCGAGAACCCTCCCTCTTCCCCGGTTCTCCGGGTTCCCATGGAGCTTCTCAGGCTCGTGTTCCTTTAAGAACATTCGGGCCGCCAGCTTCCCCCCGTGCCCGGCCGGGAGCAGCCCCGGTTGACAGGGCGCCCATGTGTGTGTGCATGTGTGTGCGTGTGTGTGCGTGTGTCTGTCACCCTCTCGGCCGTGGCCCTGGAAAGACGTGTCCTGCAGCCCCTACCCCATGAGCCGAGTTCACACCCGCAGAGGGGCAGGGACCCTCCTGCACGGCCCACTTCGGGCCCCAATGGCACCGAGGGAGACAGGGCCAGGAGGGACAGGTGAGGGGGTGAGGCGGGGAGAGTGCCGGTGTGCTAGCCGTGCCGGTGCCCGCAACGTCAGAGCCGGCCTCGGCGGAGCGCCCGCACTCTGGGCGCCTCCCGCACGGGGCGGCCTCCCGCAGGCCAGCCTCTGCGGGGCGCAAGCCCCGGCCCCACCTTCTCCCAGCCACACGGTGCCCGGCCCGCGCAGCAGCTGCTGGCATAAAGAAGCCGAGGCTTGGCAGCACCGATGAGTCTCTTTAGCCCGGTCGTGAGCCGGGCCCCCAGCTGCCTCATCGGAAGGGACCATTGTCCGTGCCCGCTCCCGCCAAGCCACGCTGCTTCCCGCGGCACCGGGCACAGGGCGCCCCCAAAAGTGCAGCTCACGCTGAGATGATGAGAAAGGCGGCGTCTATCCAAATCCGTTCCGTTTCCAAACGGGGCTCTCGCTGATGAGGAGTGGGGGTGGGGGGGACACCCCGTATGTAACACGGTGAGCTCCCACAGCCCCCTCGCGTGCAGATTCTCAAAGACACGGACCCGTACCTGCCCCAAAGGGAGGCCCCCTTGCTCCCCACTCCCCCCTGAGCCTCAGCAGGCACGGGGGGCAGGGGAGTCCCCGTCCCGTGATGGCACCTCGCAGTCAGAGCACAGCCCATCGCCATCCCCCTTCCTGAACAAGCCCCTCCATTCTGCTCGGCCTCTGTCGCCGGGCGTGCACTGCGGAGGGACAAACAGCCGCATAGCTTGTCACTCCTACGGCTCAGTGTTCTCTGAAAAGTAAGAATAGGTTCTTGTTGAGCGGGGGCTGCCTGTGGGGCGGCATTCTGGAAGGCCGGGGAGAGCCTTTGTGCGGCTTCCCGAGCCCCTCGCCTCCGCCGGGAAAGTATGCCGCGGCCTATTCAGCCCTGACCTTTGGCTGAGACGCCAACAAAAGGCGCCATTTATTAGCCCGGTCCGCGTCTCTTTGTCCGCGAGGAGCTGGCTCCCGCCTGTCACGACTCAGCACCGTCCCCGACTGCATTCCCGTGTGCCCACCCGGCGTCTGTGCCTGGCCTGCTGTCCGGTGCCCACCCAGCGTCTGTGCCCAGGCCTGCGGTCCGCTGCCCACCCGGCGTCTGTGCCCGGGCCTGCTGTCCGGTGCCCACCCGGCGTCTGTGCCCGGGCCTGCTGTCCGGTGCCCACCCGGCGTCTGTGCCCGGGCCTGCTGTCCGGTGCCCACCCGGCGTCTGTGCCCGGGCCTGCTGTCCGGTGCCCACCCGGCGTCTGTGCCCGGGCCTGCTGTCCGGTGCCCACCCGGCGTCTGTGCCCGGGCCTGCTGTCCGGTGCCCACCCGGCGTCTGTGCCCGGGCCTGCTGTCCGGTGCCCACCCGGCATCTGTGCCCGGGCCTGCGGTTGGTGCCCACCCGGCGTCTGTGCCCGGGCCTGCTGTCCGGTGCCCACCCGGCGTCTGTGCCCGGGCCTGCTGTCCGGTGCCCACCCGGCGTCTGTGCCCGGGCCTGCTGTCCGGTGCCCACCCGGCGTCTGTGCCCGCGCCTGCTGTCCGGTGCCCACCCGGCGTCTGTGCCCGGGCCTGCTGTCCGGTGCCCACCCGGCGTCTGTGCCCGGGCCTGCGGTCGGTGCCCACCCGGCGTCTGTGCCCGGGCCTGCGGTCCGGTGCCCACCCGGCGTCTGTGCCCGCGCCTGCTGTCCGGTGCCCACCCGGCGTCTGTGCCCGGGCCTGCTGTCCGGTGCCCACCCGGCGTCTGTGCCCGGGCCTGCTGTCCGGTGCCCACCCGGCGTCTGTGCCCGGGCCTGCTGTCCGGTGCCCACCCGGTGTCTGTGCCCGGGCCTGCTGTCCGGTGCCCACCCGGCGTCTGTGCCCGGGCCTGCTGTCCGGTGCCCACCCGGCGTCTGTGCCCGGGCCTGCTGTCCGGTGCCCACCCGGCGTCTGTGCCCGGGCCTGAGGGAGAAAAGGTGGGAGGGAGGAAGGGAGAGAGGGAGGGAGGGGGGGAGGGAAAAGCCTGCTTGCTTTAAGTGTGCATCAGTCTGCTTTTTGTTGTTGTTTGTTTGTTTTTTAAGTTTATCTTTTGCTCTAAAACAACCGGGCAGGAGCCCTTGTGTCAAGCATTCTCTTCTGCGTGTCCTGGGTGACTGTCGCCCGTGGGTAGCTTAGCCGATCAGCTGCCATGTAACTCAGACTTCAATCCCGCCCCCAGCTCCCCTGGGAGCGCAGAGGGCCCCCCCGGAGGAGGAAAGCCCGCCTCCGGGCCAGGCCGCGGGCCGCTCTCAGCTCCCCGGGACGAATTTGACGGGCGCTAGAGCGGGAGCCTCGTGGTGAAGCACGGTAACCTCCATGTTGTGGAAAAACCGCTGCTTGACAGTCTCTGCCCTTAGTAGAGAGCCCCTTGTTCTGTAGACTCTGTCATTTTTAGACAGCCCCTTATTCTGTAGGATAACTGTTTTAGTCTGAATAATAGAAAAAGATACAAACTCTACTGTCTGACCTTCCAGCCAGCCATCCAACGTAATGGGCCAATACTGATACTACTCCCCGAGTTCTTATGCCAAATGTCTGCTGTTCATGTACCAAATAACACGCTGTCTGAACAATAACTCACACAGAGCCCGCTGTAAACCTGCAGACACAGAACCTGACAGGTATAAACACCGTGAGACTTGCTCAGGGATATGGAGGAGACACCTCTGGGCCGCGCCCATAGGCGGCTCCCAGTTCACTGGCTCATTGAGGCACCTGCATCTCACTCGCTGGTTTCCGACCCGGCGAGGTCTCCTCTCTTCCTGCAAATGGGACCTGTCTCCGCTGCCCCGACCCCCCTCACACACCCCCGCGGAGGCGAATCAGGATGTGCCATCGGACAGAGCCCTCTCTGACGCGCTTCTGGGAGAGGCAAACAGAGGAGCTGCTTGCCAGCGCCGTGTGGGGTTGTAATTGTCTTTTGCTTCTGATCCGAACCATCACTCAACCTTTCTTCAAATGTGCCGGGAACTGGGGAGGACAGGCTTGAAACCCCCTTCTTTTCCTGCCTTCACGTTATCTCCACACATGGCCCCGGAATGCTTATCTTGCTCGAAAGTGAACTAGTTTACCTCCAACACGCACACCTCCCCGAGGCTCCTCCCTGCCTCCTCACGCTCATCCCAGCTGAGAGGGGGCTGGGAGCAGAGGGGCGGTGGCCACTCGCCCAAGGGAGAGTGCGCACGGATGTCCTGGGACACGTGGGGGACACGCCCCGTGAACAGGTGCAGGGCCTGTGATGGGAGACACAGCCGCGGAGCTGTCAGCCTCGTCCCAGCCTCTCCCGGGCCGGACGGCCACGCGCTTGCTCCCCGGTGTGAGCGTGAGTGGGCTGTGAGGACTGG